>JAGDQP010007302.1:0-25228 GCA_022664845.1 Lepisma saccharinum
CCATTCCTCACAGGCTTCAAGAACATTCGGTCAGTCAGTGGCCATTGTTGTTCCTCAGTCCACCGTAGGAGTGTGAATACCAGGGATTTCGGAAAGAGAATGCTTCGGGGAGGGAATTCCTTTACTATCGGGGAAATTAGATACCGGTTTCCGGCAGTTTGGGGAAGTCTCGGAAGTTAGGAATTCCCCTGAGACTTTCGGAAAGTCAGGAATTGTTGAGGCCGCGGGAAAGTCTTGAGATTCGGGAATTCCCGAAACCGGAAGGTTCAGATAGTATGGAATAGGAACGGTCGGAACTGCGAAGACAGTTCCGAATTTCTTCTATTCCGAAATTCTGACATTCCCGAATTCCGAAATTTCGGAATCACGAAGTTCCGATTTTCCAGAATTCCGATTCCCGACTACTTGAAATTTTCTCTTCTGATCCCAGTCTCGTCTGGACAGAAAGAAATTACCTTCCCGCACCCTTTAGCGAGAACTTCTGAAGAATTGTTGTATTACATGCTATTTTTTTTCAAATGCACAGAATATTATATCACTAGCCAGTGCTGCATTAAGCTTTCTTGGGGCCCTTGGCTAAAAATTCTGGTAGGGCCCCTTTTATCTATCCGCTGTAATCGTAAAAGTAGCTTATTTTCCTTTGACGGGGCCCCGAACGAATGGAGACCCTGGGCTGTAGCCCCCCACCCCCTCTTAAAACCGATTAAGTCTGCGAATTATTCGAATTACAGGAACAAGAATCCGTTCAAAGTTGATGATCATGACATTGTTCTACATCTTGACGTTCTTCGGGAACTATTATTTTTAAAAAATGTGAAAAGACTTCCCAAGTTCCCTGTCAACTTCGTTAAAGAGTTTAGAGAGAGAGAGAGAGAGAAGATCGATATCATTCGGTGAGCTCATTAGAACATAAAGAGTAGTGTGCAGATATTAGAGAAGTCGTCGTCTTTTATTTTTATTTTTAAGCGAAGAATTCTAGTTTGGGCGCGAGATGAGGGTGCTTCTGTCACGAGACTGTGCCGGAGAGTCACGTGTCGAGGGATTGCGCATCATACCCCATCCCCTATTCCGTCAGCCTTCATACTTCCGCATCACTTGTCAGCATCATTCCCCACACATGTGCCATCCCTCTTGCTTCTCTTTGGGGCAGGAAGTTCGGCAACGTTGCTCTCAAAGTGTGCAATGAACCGGTAGAAACCGTCGTGGGGCCAGCTGATTGCAGCGATCATCGCCAGCCGACGCTACATTGAGGCAGGGGAAAATAGGGTAGAATGGGGCAATGGCAATTGGATGGTTAATTATGTGGCCTTTCCGTTTCTTTCATTCCTGCTCTATTACAGTTCTTCTCTTGTTTATCGCGTGTCTCTTAGTTCCACAATGTACCGACAGAAGGTTATCCTCATCAACTTCGGAGTATCTTCTTCGTAACGGAAACTAGGGAGTGAGGAATGATGACTGGAGAAACTGGGTTGCTACAGCCCCTTTGGTTTAAGCCAAATGATGTGCCTTCGCTGCACGTATCTAGAAAACCAGCCAAATTTGCATGTGATCCAAAGGAACTGTATTTAAAGGAAACTAATGATACAGTGATTTCATTTCCAGAGCCTCCTCCCTTAAAAAAAAAAATGGAATAGGTGGTGCATTATGTTTAGATTCAAATTTGAAAGGCTCCTAGAAAAAGTTAAATGTACACATGAGTGTAAAAACTTCACAATTTTCTATAAAACTAAAATATTTGTTTTCCCAAAGTAACTGTGATATTTCTTGTTTAAAAATGTACAGTAAATACTTAGTAGTATTGACCAGAGCTGAAACTTTGCAGGTTTTGTACCAGGTCTACTGTGTTCGGGTAAGGCCGGTTCACCAAAACTGAACTGCGTAAGCTCTGGAATTAAGATCTATCAGTGGCGAGCTGGGGTTTATGGCATTCAGCAAATTCAAACTAAGTGATTCTTTTGAAATTAATGTATACAGAATATTTATTCAAGTTTCCTTTACATTTTCTTTACTGGGAAATACTGGCATCATGCCTCTCCTGTTGCTTGAAAATGCTGCCTCCACCGCCGCTGCTAATGTCACTACCCACATAGCAGAGTACATCCCTGGGACGTCCCATTTAGATCCCATTAACGTCAGATTTCAAAAGCTCCCATAGCGATGTCCTAAGGACGTCCGTGGGATAACTCTGTGGGCAATACAAACAGTTCATCCCGTATGGAGGTCCCCTAGATGTCCCCCGGAAATCCGTGCGGGATTTCCTACCTGGAATTTCTATAAATTAAATCGACCTTACTATTATTATTATTTAATTAATTATAACTATACGAAGGATATGCCTTCGTATAGTTATACGAAGGATTAATTATAACTATACGTCCCATGGATGTAAACGGGACTTAAACAGGACGTCCTACGGACGTCCCGATATCCTGCCAGGAGATCCGTCAGATATCCCTGGGACGTCATTTTGCTATGTGGGTAGGTTCAACTGGTATAAAATGGTGGACATTCTTTTTATCCTGTAGCTTTTGATGATATGAACTAAATTTATTAATCGAAATATGTTTGGGATGAGAAATAGACGTAATATGGAACATAACGTTCATTGGAACTGTTGCTGTATATTTTTGAGTTAAAATTTTATCAAAATGTTGAATTTTAATTGACTCTACAAAGAAAAGAAAAGGAAATTGTTACTCTCTTTCGCCTGATTGGTAGATATTATCTTCTAAAGTAAATTATTTTTATGTTCCATACCAAGAGCCCGTTGCCTTTCTTCCTTCCTTCCTTCTCTCTTTCTCTCTCTGTGTGTGTGTGTGTGTGTGTGTGTGTGTATGAGAGAGAGAGAGAGAAAATGAGAGAAAGATCAACCAATCGTTTGTCCACCACCAATCAGTATATTTTCAGAAATACTCAGGGGCTAATATCGTCCATGAAATCTCTGAAGTTTTGAGAGGGCTCAATTCTCATTTACTACGTGAAGTAACCAGGATTTCCTGCCGCCGCCTTCAGGATGTTCATAATCTCATTATTTCCAGAAACATCTGTTGTACCGACTCTGTATATAGTAGACCAGATTGTAGGTGGATGGCTAGTGTACATATCAGTGAATGTGTTCTCGCGGAAATAATCTGGTCTGACTAAATAACAAGTGTGTCAAGAATGTCCATCTATTGGAATTAACCAAGTGCAAATCCCGTTCGCCCAAATCGATGGCATTTTCATCGCTTCAACGGGTCGGTTAATAGTATTCTCTTTTTCCGGCTGAAAAGGAAAAATAACCCTTTTCTTTTGCGAACAAATGTTCTGTGTGTGTGTGTGTGTGTGGGAGATGGGAAGGGGGGTGCGGTTCAATATGTTTCCGTTGCGTTTCAGGTCTCTCAATGTCCACCGGAAAGGGAATGAAACGGACATGAGGACGTGGTGTTGACAAAAACTGCCATTCTAACTGTCTCTCTGGGATTTAATTCATTTGGCTTTGTTTAGTGCAAACAGACTTCCATTTCAAACAAAGCAAATACGATCCGTATGGTACTTTTTCTATAGTTACGGAAATACTCGTTGATTTCAACGGGGACTCTTACATCAAGAGAAAAATAGACAGGAGGCTTTGGCCTAAGCTCATCATATCTGAAGAATGACATCCCTTCGCAAGTACTCTTTGGGAAACAAGGAAAGTAGTGTACATGGTCTTTCTGTAGGTACCAACCTGATGAAACCGAGCGGCACCTTGGAAAACTTCAACAGTAAGCACTAGACTTATGATTTACCCATGACCCAGTAAATCTGGCCCGACCCGAGTTGGGTGAAGGGTTGGGTCAACCTGACCCATTTGAAAGCACTACAGAAGTGCGTATAGTATAAAATTAGCCTGCGTAAACGTTATAGTGTTACCAGACCGAACGGTCAATAATCAATCAAGGTCAGTGATCTGAAATCTGAGTTTCTCCCTACCTCCCAGTGGTGAAGTTGAACCGGAATGGAGTTCCGGCATAATTAACATTAAGTATAAAAGAGTTTAATTTGGACTGGGACAGGCATTCCAGTTCTATGAGTATGTGGTGGCAGTTGAAATAGTGGTAATGTTTATGGTGATGATGTACGCGTGGTGGTGGTTATACAAGCACAAAATGTATTTACTGCCACTAATATAAAGGCTCCTTGGTTCGACACTTACGTCTCCCGTACATTTGTATATAGTGCTCCTCAGTGACGTCACAATTGTCAGCACAAAATGTCCGCCAAAGGTCGTTGCGTGTGTACGCAGTAACTCAATTATAAAATACGAATGGCACAACAAAATATAGACCTATTACAATTCTTACCTGAAGCGCGCACACGGTCAATAAATGCATGTAGATTATGACCTAGTTCACTATTTAATGCATGCACCTCATCATCTAATTGAGGAACACATGTAGAAACATTTTATAGATTATGAACATAATTTCTAAGTATCGTTTCAGCGATTCACACAAGTACTAAACGAGCTCGAGATGCCAGTACCAATTTTAACACTTTTATTTTAATTTGTTCTAATTTTTACTTGAAAAATAGAAAAAACACTCTTGTTGGGCACATTTTTTATTATACGGCAGTCGACCGGACCGAACGAATTACGATATGGGGAACGAAATGTCAGTTGTTGGAGGAGTTGCTGCATACACACTTTTTTTTTTTTACACCAAACTGTCCTTCTGGGCATGGAGGCACCAAAAACATCACATATGCAGGAAATAACTTGATTTTGAGGAAATTCACTCGCCATGTTACTTGTAGTAATTCACTTCAACGAACTTATAATATCATTTGGCCAAACTTATTGAAAAACTTGCCAAAACACAAACTAAAATCGATTATTTGCACTCGGATGTCATATGTAGTTCATCATTCTTTGGTGGTCAAGTTGCGAGTAGTCTCTCCGCGCTTCTCTAGTCCGCCAAAACATTGACTTTTTCCCACTCTCTGAAGTACAATGTAAATGCGACCAATGGGGGCCGTCAATTCAAAACTGGACGTTGGTATGACCGTTTTCCGTCGTTCCAGAGGTCCCTTACCCAAGCACGAACCCTTTCTTGCATCTTCTGTACTGATTACGTCGTCCATGAAGAGCAGTGAAATGAGAGAGTGTTTCTTCGTATTTTGAGTAAACTGGGGGGAAGCACTACACTGGATATCACCACACATACTTAACTACTTTTCATGTTGCTATGTGTAAAAAGTAACACCAGTTTTTATCTTGTTGATGACAAAATTAGCCATCTTCTTCTGGAAAAAATCGAAAAAAAAAACAGTTTAGTCAGTCATATGAGTTGGGTTTGGAACGCGGTGACGCCTGGCGGAAGCATTGCGAAGTAGAATGTGGCTGGACGAGCGTATGTGATGAGAGAGAGAGAAAAAAAAAATAGGTCAATGCTCTCATCCGCACAGCTGATAGTAGAATAAAATAGTACACGTTGGCTGCAATATCACTGTGGCTGTAACGAAGCTTCTCGCTGTGGTATCGAAAGAATCTTGGCACACAAGACTCGATAGTACCGGCATAAATTCACGAAGGTATGAACGCAATGATCTCGAAAATGTTTTCGAAATATATTTTGTCAATAAGTTTAATCCGAGCGGTTAGTAGTATCATGATTTTATTTTCTTGTGATAATTTGTAGGTTCTACCCAGCGGCCGATCCCCCGACCATCCTGACTGAGGTTCTTCCATTGTTTTTCGTCAGTCATTCCAGGCAAATGCCGATATGGCACCTTCAACATAGGCACTGGCCGACACGCTCCCGAACCCGTTCCCCTCCCTAATCCTGGCCTGAGACTTAGATCTCTAAAGACTATAAATAAAATTCAAAATTCTTGTAAAAATTTATATTAACTACACATATAGTAGTTTATTAAATAATAATAATAATTCACTAGCGACCATTCTTAAGTATTTAATTTGCCTTTTTATAAATTTACGGGTTTTTAATTCCACAGTTCCGCTTAAAATGTTTTGACAAATTCAGCACTGCTAATTGATATTGTTAAGACGCTAGCCTGCATGACATGCTGGGCACATATAGTACACAGATATCGTAAATGAAACTCTGTAATGTCACCAAATTGCAAACGAGCGTGTGAACGGAGTTCGTTGTCCCAGTCTGAAGTCAGTTTCTCTCTACGTGCTTTCGCTTAGGCGCTAACGTCCTTTAGAGATTGAGTACGTATAATGCCGAAATTACCCACATAGCTTACCCAAGCTTGATTTTTGCTTGTGTAGTTACGATTGATGTAACAAACTGTATTCAAGTTTGAAATTGACTGTACTATGTTGCCTTGGTATTCGTGATTCTTCAAGGTGAACGTAAACAGTTGTGTTGATATATTTAGCCGGTAGTGTCTCCTAATAGCATTGGACACTTAAAATAGGTTTGCAAACAATTTGACAAGTCAAGTATGCAAAGAATCAGGTCACATGTGAACTTACTGCACACGTATATGCTATTAGGGGCCGCCCATTAGCGCCATTACGCCATTTTGTTGTTTTCTGTAAAAGTTTGGAGTGTGAAGATTGTTTTGTTTCAGAAAACTTTGTAAACTTTATTTTGTATGGGTCATTTTTAGTAACTTAGACTTCGACCAGCACGATTATGAATGTGATGCTATTTAAAATTCACATCCATGCCACATCCGGGATTCGAATCCGGGACCTTCGAGTCGTTAGCTTAGCGCCCCAACCCACATGGCTACCAGATCGGATGTTTTGTTTTAGAAAGCTGCTATTTTATGTGGAGACGAAAAACAAGAAAGTAACAATGAAATTGGCAGAGAAAGCTGATAGGATAAGGATAATACAAGAACAGGAAGATAATTGTAGATGCGGGAGAGGAAGAGATTAATATATTTTAATATTGTGTTGTTTTCTATTTTGACAATGCAATCAGTTAAGTAGCCTTTGTAGAATTAATTTATATTCTTTAGGCATCTTTGGCTAAGGCCAGGATAGAGTAGGGAAGAGGATGGGGAAGGTAGCGCCCAGGGCCTTATTAAAGGTGAAATTGAGGGAAAACTTGGGAAAACCTCAGTCAGGATAGTCGGCCGTGGGGTACCCACTGGCGTACCCAGTGCTAATCCAGAGTCCGCGACGTTACTGCCTGGACCACGAGTAGCTCTTGTATTTTATTGGATGTTGTTTATATTACCGGTATAAATTGTAATATTCTGAATAGTAATATTTACTTTCATTTGAGTCATCTACACATCATGATAGGAATAATCCCTTCACTCAAATTTGTTTATGTTAAATTTAGTTTAAGCTTGTAATGACAAACTTGTCTCACAATTGTTGTGACAAGCTTGATATACTAAGCTTGCATCACACTTGTCAGGTGCCAACTAGTAAGCATGATGCAAGATTAATTTAAAGTTTCAGACTTACCATGACAAAGCTTGATGCAAGCTTTTATATTTGACATGGGAAGTTTGCAACAAGTATCAAACTTCCTCTGCTATTGGGGTAGGGAAGGTTTGTAACCTCATCTGATTGAATATGAAAAGGTTATATGAGGTGAGTCAACCCAAATGTGAAATCAGTTTCTCTCTGCCTACTTATGGTTCGAGGATCAGCCTGTGCTACAGAAGAATAGAGGCGGATGTACGAAAAATTGAAATTATAGGATAATTGAAAACAATTTATGCGAAGGATCAGTCTAAATGAAATCTTTATAAACAAACCCTGAAGTGTACATGTTATATATACGCTTCTGAGACGTGTGGTTGAATAAAAACTCTTGCAGACGAAAGCCATGAAGAGAGAGAAGACCATGGACGTAAGAATATAATAGGACTAGTAAGAAGCCAAAATTTATGGGCCGGAAGTGCGCCTTGCCGCCATGTTGAATTGACCAAAACATTGCAACTTGCCATAAGAAGTATTGTCAATTGAGCCGCTTTCAATTACAAATTTTAAATTTATGTGAAATAATTTAAGGTATGTGAAGGTTGCGTCTGATGAAACCAACCAAGAGGTACGTGTGAGGATAAACAGGTAAGCAATATTTAAGTGTTTTCTTCAATAACAATAGTGAAATAATATCGGGTTTCAAGATTTGAATGATCACTGCTCTTGAGAAGGAAGTGTATTGCAATGACACTTATATTATATTAATTAGTAGTTAAGGACAAATTTAGATAATTAAAATTTATTTGCACATTCACAATATCGTTTGCTTCCTTTCCAGGAAGTATGCGCGATCCACCATGTTGGAATGACAAACTGCACTCTCTGCCGTCCCATTTATATAGCTTTGAGTGAATTGCTTGTTGCTAGTCCTATTATATTCTTACGTCCATGGAGAAGACAATCCCGTCCATCCATTCCTCGACTATAGTTATTAGTATAGTATTAGTATAGTTATTAATCTGTGAAACTGCACGAGTGATACTCGTCGTCGCCTCACTGGAGGTAGGAAATTAATGTAATTTCAAGTATAAGTACGCCAGAGAAGCGTGTCATCGATACATCACAGGTAAAAATTTCCATCGTTTCTCAGACCTAGGATGTAATTAACCGTCTATTTTCTGTTTCTCATTTGAATCATATAACCAGCAGTCCTATGGAAGGAACATAGATTTGGTAAAGCGGGTTCCGAACCAATCCGTTCAATGGACCCCGGTGGGAATTGAACTCGTAACTACGCGCACAGAAAGTGAGCGTGCTAACCTCTCGGCCGCTCCGTGGTTACGATAGAAAGGGGGGGGAGGATATTGAAAAGTAGTCGGTTCAAGACCTAGTTTGTAGGTGCCATTTTGGTATTTGCCTGGTGTGACTGAGGAAATATCCTGGAGAAACTTTAGTCAGGATGCACGGCCGCTGGGATCGTTCCCAAGACCTTCCAATTAATAAGCCAACGCTCTACCAACTGAACTGTGGCCATTGTTGTTCATGTGAGAGTTGTAAAGTGCTATTAATAATTTTAACAAATAATATTGTCCTTATAATTGTTATTTGCTTTCCTGGCAAAAACGATTTTGTTTTCTGCTAGTCAGACATAATACACACACAATAAATAATGTTATAAAAATGAGAAGATATTAGAAAAAATAAACAAATAACACTAACATGTTAGAGGAGTACCCCATAGCTTCAACAATTTACTAGATATGAATTATGTTATAAATTTTAATAATTTTATAAACATATATAGGAAACACGCCTAAGAGACGTGTGGTGTAAACCACGTCAAAGGTTAAACGCACCACTTTCGTGTTGATTAACATTGAACGTCCGAATTTTGAAATAAAAATTAAGTGTAATCATTAGGCCATGAAAATACTTCTCAGTAATCTGGCCTATCGAGAAATGTGTGGTTATTGGATGTCAAGAAATCTAACCCGCAAACTATGTCAACACAACGTGCATCTGTATACGAAATTGTTGTATCGAAAAATTTTAGGATTAAATTGAAAATGTAATACACATCCTCCATACAGCACGGTGTTGGCATTCTTTGACTTTTACCCTTTGAAACGCTTAGGAAAACAGACTTCATGTAAAATGTTTCAATGATGTGGAATAAGATTTTATAAGGTGTAATTTCGTAGGGTGAAAAGGCAGTCAGTTGAATTTTTCGCAAACAGATGTCACTTCGTGGACTTAACATCAAGATACTTACGTACATGTGTACAAAGCAATGGACAATGCTTCGGACATGCACGGTTTATTTATAAAACTTTAGTCTCCTCTTGAATCAAATTTCCGCTGTTTAAAATAAGTAAGTTATTAAGCGGGAGGCATTTCTTTCAGAACAGCCTTGATAGAGTTGTAAGATCTCAAGGTAATTTTGACCTCTAGAAACATACTTATTACGTTTAAATATATATTTTTCAGTTAAAATGTTATAATTCAGCAAAACAGCTTTTTTTTGTTTCGAAAGCTAACATAATTTAAAGTAAAATTTTGATATACATAACAACAATAAAATTATTTGAGTACATGTTTACAGGCTTAAACTAATTTTTAATTTCTCATGTTTCGTATTTAGTCACAACTTTCATGTGAAAGGCTGTGAAGATTCGTGCCCGATTTTGACGTTGTCATCGTAATATTGTCATTGAATTTGCTTGCAGATTATTTCGAAATTAACATTATTCCAGCGCGTATGTTTATTAGCAATTTGTTCTTTGTAAAATATCCTCAAAAACTTTGTCTGTCGAATTCTGTTACACTACCTAAATTACCAAGTACATTTGTGAAATATGGGGGCGAGAAGCAAACCAGTAGAAAATGTACAGAATATTCCGTTGTTGTTGTTTTCAATTATAAAGAAACAAGTCAGAGCTGGGATTCTACTTATATTCGCAACGGATTTGTTTCCTTGATACCATCTCAGACACGCAAACATTTTGACCTGGTGGTGGCCGAGAGGTTAGCGCGCTCGTTTTTTGTGCGCGTGGTCACGTCTTCAATTCCTCTTGGTGTAAAAAAAAAGAAACTTGGTAAACTTGATTTTATATAGGCCAGTCTAGTAACTTTTGACTTCGGCCCTTCACGATTTGCCCACTTACAGCTAGTTATCCACAAACATCCATGCCCCTGCCGGGATCCGAACCCGGGACCTTCGAGTCGTTGGCCTAACGCCTTAGACCACACAGCTACCCGGTCGGCTCCTTCCGGTATCTCTTGAACGGAGTGGTTTGGAACCCACTTTACCAAAAGCTGTAGGTCATATTCTTAGAAACTCATCAGCCCGTTTAAGACGTTAATAACAATGGGGCTGTTCACTGCCAAACTTTTCCGATGGTGGCAGCACCAGCACTCCCACACTTCGCCTTTCGCTTCTCCCATAAAAATAGCATTGCAGGAACAAAGCGTTATTTACAATTTCCCTTAAATATTATTTTGATGCATTGACGTTTAATTATAACGTTCGAATCGTGAAGAAAAACGTTTCACGACTCCTTTCCAGCCAAAAATAACTTCTGAATACTCAGCTCGATGAAATGTTGAGTCGAAATTACGAGGGGAATGGTGGTCACCCAGAAACAACGTTAACTGTGATTACGAAAGCTCGCTTTTTCTACGTACAAAATTGTGTATTACCGGGACTGTTCTCTATTCCCCATTTTTAGTATATAGAAAAATGGTTATACACAGCGACATGCGCTCAATGGTTACCTAGCACTCTAGCAGTAGAGGCTATGATAATGCGATATTATCCGGTAATTCATATATGAATTTTAACACCTTTATATGAGCAGGGGCAATAGCGAACAGGTTATCTCCCAGGATTTTATTTAGGGGATGCAAGGACAGTTGGAAAATGTCTATCAATTTTAAACCGTAAACATTTTTTAATTGGGAGGTGTGCTCGAGAATTTGAGGGTTACACCCTCCTTTTTTGGTGGGGGGGATATAGCAGAATTCTGATAGCGAAGTTTCAATTTTGATGTACTTATATTCCCCTTCGAACCCTTGTGTTGTACAAAAGTTTATATTATAAATGCCACATTATAAAACACCAGTAAATGAGGAAATTTACTTACAAGTCCATTTTTACATTACAAACTTATAGATAGTTTTCTCCGCGTAACTTAAAGACCCATTAGCGATTTTGTTTATCTGTTAGTGTTTTACGCAAATATACTTGTACACGCCCTTATACATTATGTGCAGAGTCAATACAAACATTACCGAGATTGTATGTTTTGTGTACTGATTCTGTCAACCCCCAGGTGGAAGGTGTCACCTCCCAAATTTCTCGAGTACACCGCCAACTTAAAATTATTACGGTCAAATATAGAAACCGTGCAAAAATCCACTTACACCCCTCCAAACTGAAAATACTGGTGGAATCGAAAATGTCGACAGCAGTGGCCATTTGGTGTGAGTCGTCAGGCCAGTGCCTTCAAAGTTCTGGGATCGAACCCCGGTTGGGATATGAATGTTTGTGGATTTTAAATACCTAACAGCTAACGCAATCGAGACGGGCCGAAATCATTAGTTACTAAAATGGCTCAAAATACATAATTTGCTAAAGATATACAAATCCACCGTTCGCTTTGTTCGATCTTGTTCCTGCTCATAACTGTCAATTTCATTGCCACCTCCTCTTCGGTATCTATTGAGTTTACATTTTCTTATAATAAATAATAGTTTGTAGAGAACAGTAATACACAGTTTGTGCGGTAATCACAATAACGTGGTTTGGGTGCATAAAATATATATTGTGATTGGATACGCGATTTCCTAAGAATCTTTAACGAAATTATGCATTGCACAAGAGATATCACTGGTGAGGAAAACGGTTAGCTAATCCTATATATTGCAACTGCACAAACCATACGGTATTTATATGTACTCTAGTTTTTTTTTCGGGGGGGCGTAACTCCCCCACATGGGGGTTGGCAGAATCACTGCACTACACTTACATCAATGTTTGTATTTACTCTCTGCACATAATGTCTAGAAGCGTGTACAAGTATATTTGGGTAAAGCACTAACAGATGAACAAAATCGCGGAGAAAATGATCTATGAGTTTATAATGTAAAAATGGACTCGTAAGAACATTTTCTCATTCAATAGTGTTTTGTAATGTAAGTGCACGGGATATAAGGACATAAAAGTTGAAACTTCGCTATCAGGATTCTGCTATTTCCCCACCACCACCAAGAAAATAAACAAATTCTCGAGCACACCTCCCAATTCAAAAAAAAAATGTTTATGGTTTAAAATTGATAGAAATTTTTCCAATTCTACTTGCATCCCCTAAATAAAATCCTGGGAGATAACCTGTTCCCCATTGCCCCTGTTCATATAAAGGTGTTAAAATTCATATATGAATTACCGGATAATATCGCATTATCATAGCCCCTACTGTCAGAGTGCTAGGTAACCATTGAGCGCATGTCGCTGTGTATAACCCTTTTTCTGTATGCTAAAAAGGTGGGAATAGAGAACAATACCGTAGAAAAAACGAGCTTTCCTAATCACAGTTAACGTTGTTTCTGGGTGACCACCATTGCCCTCGTATTCTCGACTCAAGATTCCAACAAAGTAACCAGAGCATGTCGTCTTCTCAATGCTTGTTTAAAAGATTTTAGAGTCCAAGTTCAGTATTCAGAAGCCATTTTTGGCTGGAAAGAATCCTTGAAATCGTTTTTCTTCACGATTTGAACGTTATAATTAAACGTCAATGGTGGTATTTAAGGAAAAAAATTGTAAATACACCTTCGTTCCTGTAATGCTATTCTTATGGAAGAACTAAAGAGAAGCGAAAGGCGAAGTGTGGGAACGCTGGTGCTGCCCCCTACAATTAGCTTTCACTAAACAATCCCATTTAAACAAATAAACGTAAACATTTTATAAAATAGGTTGGTAAAACTGATAACGGGTGTGCTTAAGGACAGGAATCCTTACAGTAGTTTCCTATTGTGTCGAATAATGTTTATGCCAAGTTAGGTGAGGATAAATAAAATAGTATGGAATCAAATTGACTGGTATATGTTATTTTTTAACTGGTTTTCAACACTAACAACTGCGGTGCCTGCTCAAGACTGTTCCGGTGGCTCTGAACTAGTCTAGTCAATACCTTTCCAAAGACATGTCAAGCATGTCTTTACATCTTATGGTTCATGAGATATATTTTTGAACACTGGTTGGCAATAATGACAACTCGGTTCGTTGGTGACGCGTACACCCACAATACTTTTTTAATTGTGTCGAATAATGTTTATGTTAGGTTTGGTGCTGCTACGTCTAACATAATAGAAGTATTTTTAAAATTTTATTTTTTTAAAAAACAGGTTGGCAACACTGACCTATAGCACCAATCGAAACGGTTCAGGTGGCTCTTTGAGCTTGTCTTGCTAGCCCTACTATCATTGTAGTACTAAAGTTGTAGACAGACGGACGAAACGGGAATAAAGCCCGTGTCTATTTTGATCAAGGGATTGTATGGATCTGGGAGAGGGCGGTAAATAGGTCAATAGCATCAGGATTTGAGATTTTTTTTTAGTCTTGAATCTATGGACCGAAGTATCACTAGAAGTAAAAATATCGCAACTCAAAACGGTATTGGCATTTTTTTTTTTTTTTTTTTTTAATTGATATTACCTCTTGTGATCGAAATAGATGCTGCCTACTCTAAGGTCCTTCAAGGATCCTAAAACAAGAATACAGTTTTTGAACTAAATGGTGTTCTGTTCTCTGGTTCATTTCTCTCTACCCTGCACCTTAATGAAAGTCAAAATGTTTAGTATTACAATAATATTAAAACAACCAATCTCTCGAATCAATTTCTGCTATTTAAATGAAGTCTGTAGTCGTATGTTTACATGCGGTTTCTATATGCTTCGCTCTTAATTCTTCTTAACTGTTCGTAATTTTAAATAATTAATAAATAGAGCTCAGAAAAAAATGCGAAAAGTAATATCTCGATTTTTAAACAACTAAATAACAGGAGAACAATAATTAAAAAATCGGGGTTTCTTTACATTATGTATCTGTCATGCCTTTTCTTAACGTGAGCGAAAGTGAACACTATAGACATCTACCGAGAATGTAAAGAACTACTGGAAATATCTCAGGAAACAGTGCTTCCAGACATGTGATGCGATGTGATATCACTTTACAGCGTTCCGCTTACTTCACCATTCCGGTTCTTTTCTTGGCGGTTATCATTTTAAAAATATATTCGTCTTTCCTTTCTTCCAAGTTTAAGTAAATTGAATAACGTGACGGAAGTATTAAATTTTTTGTCTGATTCAGTCCTTTACAGAGGGTACACAAATTAAAACAAAAGTACGAAGTCAATTTTAGATGTACGAAACTCAAGAATATTGTTTTTTCACGTCTCGAAATGTAACTTGACTAGGTCCGCAATTAAGGGGAGCAACTGGCATACGTGTCCTGGGCGCCGAGTTGGGGACGGCCAAATGAAAATAAGCAGAGGGCATTGTACACTTTTCGCTCCGAAGGGGGCCGCCAAAATCGGAGTTTTCTCCACCTTGCATAAATACAAGTACAAGTTGCGGCCCTGACTAGACTGACCATATTTCCCGATTTGAAGGCAGTGGCGAATCCAGAGAGGGGTCGCGGAGGGAACGAGCCCACTCAAGGGAAGATACTATATTTTTAATAGCATTATTTCAAAAATTTATCTCGGAAAAAACTGCCATTTGTTTCCGAACAAATCTAATTTATCTAGAAATCCAATGTGGCATAAATACGTTTTTTTGTTGTTGTTTTTTGTTTGAATGCAGAGAAACAGATACGCGTATTATTATTTTAAATTCATCCACAGCAGCCTAAGGCATTGCCGGTTGTAAAATATACACAGTCACGTTCACGTTTTGAAAATTATCTTACATCAATGAATACTTAAAATATATTTTAAGTATTCATTGCTTACGTCCTGCAGATGACCATCTATTTGACATTGACAATCGGATAACCTGTGATGACAATTGTTTGAGGCACGTTCTTCCGATATCTGAATAGGAATGTTTCAGATTTCAGCACAGATGCTTTTTTCTTTTTTTTAGCTCTGCAGTGATGTCTGGATGCCTTGCATACACCTTCTGTTTAAAGTACCATCCATCAGAAATAATCACAAGCCTTCAAATCTGATGCCTTTAGAGCCCACGACATGTCACCATTCCTTGAAATAATGCGGTTTACGGAAAGTCGGAACAAGGTTTCCCTTGAAATTTGCACACAGTGAGATGGAGCACCGTCTTGCTGGAACCAAAACGGCTCATTTGAAGGGTACAGTGCAAGTTTCGGTGCGAGGAATGTGTTAATCATGTCGGCATACCGTTGAGATGTGACTGTGGCTGCTTCTCCGTGCTGATCCTCGAAATAGGTAGGGACGGTTATTCCACCACACACCAATGACACCATCAGACTCGCTGACTGTGTAACCTTCGTTGATGCAATCCACGGAGAACTGAAAACCAAAATCTGTATTGAAAGCAGAAGCATTGCTATTCAGATGTTGGAACATACCATGCACGATTTTCATCGCAGATTGTCCAATTGTTAATATAAAACTATTGGTCAATTGCAGGACGTCATTTCAAGGCATATTTTTTCAAATGCCAATGTTTAAGGGTGCACTGGATGTGTTTGTATTTTTTTAAAAGTAAAATGCGGCATTCACTTTGCTGCATTATAAAAAACAATGATGCCACACCCTGTATTAATTTTGGGGAATATGCCGGTACCATATTTTATGATAAAACGTAGCAATTTAGCAACTGAGGGAAAATATGATAAATTTATACTTAAAAAATTCACTTACGGTACCGGAAAATATCCAAAATGTTTCTGGTGTATTCCACCTGCACCCATCCCCGTCACGAAAATCCTGGATGCGCCATTGTTTGAAGGTTCCGTTCCGGTGTTCCGGTCGACCTATTAGTTGGCCCGGTAGGAAATATTAATTCATAATGTACAATTAGGGGTGTTCGGAAATGCGAAGTTAATTCAGGAATTACGACTTTTAGAATTACGATTCCGGAATCCTGATTCCCATTGCAGAATATTCCGCCGATTCCGGAATCCTGATTTCCACTCCGGAATTCCGAACACCCCTAACGACTTCAAATCAAGTAAATTTGACCCAAAAAAAATTGTTTAAGCCTGAATGAGTGAAAAATTTAAATGTAAATTAACGTATAAGTTGAAGTAGTAACTACGGACTCAATAACTGTCACAGGTTAGAGGGATATCATCTCTCGGTGATTGCAAAACTAGCAGTCAAGCCTTGATGTAGATACTATCGCAGCATTCGCCTGGTAAAACTGAAGGAATTTCTTGAAAACCTCAGAATAAGTAAATAAATAAAGGATGGCAGGCAGGAGGACTCGAATATGCTTACCTCACTTCTGTCATTCCGATTATTATTATTATTATTATTATTATATTTAACTCCCTTTTTTGGGAAAATGAAAATTCATATTCTAGAGTCTAGACCATAGTGCGAAATCGTGTGGGAACAGTAGTAAGTTACCCCATGGACGATTTTAGAGAAAAATTAACTCACCACTGCGGGGGAATGGGTGAGGGGGCAGAAATTGTATTGATTATCATAAGTTTCTTGTGCCGCCCTTGATTGTTGTATGCGTTTACACGCGCAAAATTTACATTCATATATAGGGAGTCCATAAATATCTTAATTCTACGAGAAAAAACTATTCAACAAATTGCATTACCTTTAGTAATTATTATATCAGGTAAAATAAAATACCTTCTTTGAAAAAAAAAAAAATATTGGTTTTACCCAACAAAACCGTAGTTAAATTTATTTTTCAACTCCTCTCGCGACCCCTGCAGGAAATTAAAACTCTATAATGTGAGAACTATTAAGTTTATTAACAAAACATTTTGTATGTACTTACAGCAATGTTCAAAGTTTTATTTCTGCTTGTTGAAGTTCATCTCCAAACCTCCAGTTATGCACCATTCACGTCCAAACACTGTTGCACTCTTTTTGGTAACCGAGAATTGCCTGTTGACGGTGCTCCTTTCGCATATTCAGAATACCATAACTTATTTTGTCCTTCAAGTCGTCCAGATTTCTGTGAATAACCTCGGTCGTTACATGTTCCCACAGCAAGTAATCGCAAGATGTCTAGTATGGTGAGCTTGCAGGCCATGGTGTGGGTTCTCTTCGGCCAACCCATCTCCAATCCATTGATGGACGCCATATTGTTACATGATCACCAGTGCAGCCAGAATAAAACTCGTCATTGAGGAGTGTGGCCAGAATAAAACTTTAAATTTCCCTTTTTCTGACCCCAAAAATTTGTATCTTAAACGTAACAGTTATAGAGTTGTAGTTTCCTGCAGGACTTTAAGGACTCCCTGTATTTCAACAGATAAGTTCAGAGAGTGGTGAACCATTATTTTTTCTAACATTTGAAAACGGGATTTTCAAAACTGTAAGTTTTAATTTGAAAATACAACGTTGTGTCGTTTTAAAAAAAATGTTTTTGCGGTGTTTGGTTTTCAATTCCGGTTTAAGATTGATTAAATTATTATTAATGTCCTAAAGGAGCTGCTGAGCTTCTAGACACGAGACCTACAGTTCTTTGGTAAAGTAGGCTGTAAACGACTCCGTTCAATGGATTCCGACGGGAATTAAACCCGTCCCAGACAATCAAGCGACGTCGGCATTTGGTCGGCGAAGGTGGGGGGATGACGTGGAGCCGAGGTCGCCGGGCGGGTGCTGGGTGGGGTTACGTCCATATGCGGCAAATCGGAAGACCGACGGCATCTCGGAAAATGGTCCGACGTCACCGACGGCGGCCCGGAAAATGGCCCGACGATCAAACGCCACTTATAGGTCGCGCCGACCTTCCCCCAACTATTTCCCGATGGTCGGGCCGCAGTTAGGGTAAGCATATAGCTTGCTGGGCTGACCACGCTCGCAGAAAGCGAGTGTGCTGACCTCTCGATCATCATCTTGACATCACCGGTTTACAAGCCTCGGTTCTTCTTTAATAGCGTCTTTAAAATATGATAGTCAAACAAAGACTAAAACTTGCTTTCATTCTCCAGACAGCACACGTGTTCTATGGAATATGCTACGAATACACCCACGGGAATAAGACTATTCTGCTCGTATCCAAAATTAAAGCAATATGAGAGAACAGTGGCAAATAATGGAAGTGGAGGAAAGTGATAAATGAACATAGCCCATTATGATTTGGCGCGGCATTAACGCAACTGTTTGTTGTTTTGCTACCGTTGTATACAATACCATTGCACTGAATTGTTTCATCAAATTCGACCACTGATTGATTAACAGTACATGTGCAAGTAGCAGATACGTTCTTGCGCGTAGTGCGAAGTAGATCTGTGTTAGCACACGCTGTAATGTTTGTATGTCGTCAAATGGCTCCGAAAATGACAATTTTTTGGAAGAGTTTCACTGGTGCCCGTTCCGACGTTGTTTATACTGTAGTTAGAAACAAATAGTTAGCAGTGTAAGACCAAGGGTTTCAGTATGTGTGTGGTAAAGATATCAATGCTGTACTGAACTGCAACAAAACTGATAACCTTGCTGTTCCTCTGAAACTCCGCAAGTAGCACATCTACATCTGCCAATATGAGCATATTGGATTTACGACATCGATCGACATCGTTCCACGACATGGGTCCCATATTGGATGGCAAACATCCTGGCCGATATCGATCGACATCGATCATCGACGTTTCTCAATATCGGGTATCGATATCGCTCAATATCGGTTATTGACATTGTGAACATAATGTAAACCTGATTTTTTCCTATTTTTTAAAACGAATCCCTTTCTTATATAGGATTACCAACGTAGACAGAGCAAGGTAAAACACGTTAGAAATTGTAAAACAAAGTTACTACTTATGTAACAGGCACGTACTTGGGTCCAGATGAAAGTACTGATCAATAGACCAGTGACGGCGGCGGCGGTCAGAAAAGGGAAGGGGCCCGGGTCCGGGAGGACGTATTTTTACGATGAGGCATCATCGGCGTCGTGAATGTGAGTATGAGCGTCTGACACGAAAAAATCGACGGTACAGGAGTTTACATAACTACCATATAACTTGGTGGTGGCAGTTTGTTTGTACAGCCACCTTGTGGCACCGATGGAAATCAAAGGAATAAATTTACCTGGTCTCTCTCTTTCTTCCATTACATTTTCCCATTCCTCGATTCTCGTGTAAGAAGTCTTGGAAAGATCACAGAAGCTGCCTGTATGGTTCAGATTTAGAAATATGTGATGGCTGCCACAGTATAAGACCTCATGTTCACAAACGAACAAATTGACAATTTTACTACTGCACCATTCATGGATATGGTTATGATTTATGTGCTATAAAAATTAAACCACTCCTTTATATTCTTCATGCCTATTACTTGTTCCATCCCAACTGTCACCGGTGCAGTTACCAGGAGAGATTTCGTTGTCTTGCAATATATTTTGAAGGTTGTCGTAGATACAGTGTTTAAAGTGAGCCGGAACGGTCCGGAACAGCTTTGCGGTAAGAAATATCCTCGTATAACCGGAACGAGTTCCTACAAGTATGAATAATTTTTTACCTTAAATTTAGCGTAGATACACGTCACATCGAACAATGAGAATCCAAAGCAGTAAGTCTCGCTCTCCTTTCTCATTTTCCATGTGAATATATATTTCAGAAAAATAAATTATCTGCATGTTTTGTAGAAAACCTTGCTCTTATGTGAGACACTTGGAAAGAAATAAACGTTTTGTAACGATCTATTCCTGCCTAAATCTTGCAGATTAATAGCAAACTACACATCCAGAATGGCGAGCGTGAAAACACCCTGGATCACTATTCCAACCTGCTGTCTCTGCCAGTCAGACTATTCTCTTCAAATGAGTAATGGATGAGAGGATTACAATAAATCCGAGCACGTTTAAATAATAATTCACAGCCATATTCAATCCACTACTGGATGAGGTCTCTTCCGGAGCGAAGAGTTGGTCTACTGTTCCCACGCTGACCAGACGTGTTGGGAGAGGAGAGCCAAAGCTCTCAACTGTGATCGCTACTATATTTTATTCACAGCAGCTCCCCAACTCGAGCAAGGGCAGACGTAACAACTATTAATAACAAATTATTTAGGTTTCCGGAATAAAGGCGTGTAGAGAAATCCTACAAGGAATTCCAATTATTATTATTATTATTTTTAATAACAATAGCTTTCCGCTAAGAACTTTCATCCAATTTTAAACACTTCATAGATATATTTCCTTTCAGAAGAATGCGATTGAAACAAACTAAGAACTCGCTCCATGAAGTTCTTAGCAATTGACTAATTATGGTGACACACTGATGATGAGCACATGAGCAGACACGTCTGAGTGTGTTCATCATGTTAATCCCTAAATGACAGATTGATCGAGGATCAACCGAGAACCTCAACCATTGCTCAATTTGCCAGAATCTTCTTTTACCTTCGATTTCAAATTCTTCAAACTCCTTTTGCTGTCAATAATGACTTGATCAAGATGCTGCTGCAACGTCGGATCAGTTTGGCTAATCGACTTAATCAATTCGATTAAGTTTTTAAGATTATCCGAGGAATCATACTGCCCCATCCATTCCTGTCATAACTGAAGGATCCCAACAACTTTAACAACTTCTTGCATACTTTAACGACATTTAGAACACATTGTACAGCATGACTTTGGAACATTACCTGACGATTCCGTAAAGCAAAGCAAGTTGATCTTCGAAAACAAGAGATTAGATAACATGCTTTGTCTTTAAACATAGTCTATGTAAGAGGATGCTTGTGATGAGTGTTTGAACTTCCATGTTCCGAAAGCCTTTGATAAACGTGGTAGCATTCACTGACCCATAGTTTCGAAATAAAGAACTGATTGACCTTGTGCATTCATCAGGTAAGTTTACATAAAAGTTCAGTAGTTTATGAGCTGAAGTTAAGCTATGTCCTGTGTTTAACTACACCATATGGTAATTCTTCATTTGTGGTGCCAACTCAACAGGATGTTGGAGAAAAATTCTGCCTTGACTCACAGAGACTTGCCGAACTAGAGCAGGTTTATGAAATTCAATCTATCTCTAGAGCATGTACATTTTTTTCTGACGACTAGACCCAGTATACTCTTATGAAGTTGGGAAATATAGGGTGTTTCTCTCTAGTTTCTTCTAGGCAACTAAAGACTTCTGTTTACGATCACGATTGGATCGGAGTCGTTATCAATCACGTCCAAATTTCATCATCGCAACTGCTGGTTGTTGGAATCACTTGCAATTATTCTGGTTAATCAAGGCTCTAGTTTTTCGACCAAAGAATGCAATATTTATGAAAAATTCTGCTGTTTCTTCAAGCTTCTGTTTTTTTTCTTTTTTAATTCTTTTCGCTCCGCCCTTCTTCCCCTTTTCCCTTTATTGGATTCCATGGCAACAATATATTATATCATACATTCGCAGTTTTCAATTCATTGCAAGAAATAGGCTGCGCTGGTACTAGGGAATCAACTTGAGCAAATTATTAAATCATGATAATCCGATTGCTTTGCATATCTGCTTGCTGCATGTTAGAAGTTCCAACTGTGCTTAGATTATCAAAATAAAAATAAAAACTGGTTAATTTTAGAGTGTTATTCGATCTCGTTTATCTTATAAAATGTTGACATGGCAATAGATTAAATTCATTATTATGGGACTGGAAAAATAACATTTGAAATAATGAAAAGATTCGTAGTAGGCGCCTGTCGGGGCAGTGCACCTCGGCTCACCGGTGTAGCTAAAGTTAAATCACTTCGCTGAGCTAATGGACTGTAAAATTTGTCGACCACTGCTAGTCTGTAAAATAATTTTATTTTCGATGTTGCGTTCATGTTAAAATTTGTAGTTCCACTTCTTTGGCATCATTTCACGTCTCTTCTGCTTTTAACTTCATTTTTTTTATGAAGAACTTAAGAGTACAATGGCCATGATTACAATGAAACAGCTTCAATTGAAGGAAATTATGTAAAACAAATGTAAATAAATCTACAAGTAACTTTAACTTATCCTCCTACTAAGGAGAACCTCTCTTAATGACTACATGGCCTCGAGAAAATACGCTACTTTCTACCGTACAAACGAAACAAAAGAGTAAAATGTCCCCAGTCTTTAAAAAAGACCGGAAATTTACGGTGAAATTACTGGCAATCGAGGACGCCAAGTTTTTACGGTAAAAGTTAAGGTAACTAACTGTATTTATAGCAAATTTATATGGAGGATTGATTACTCTGCTTCTCGATTCTGGTATTTTCATTGGAAAGTACGGCTATGGAAAAAGTAGGAACAATTCCGGTATTATTACCGGATATTTCAACTGAATTTTTATGAGTATGCTAGTTCTGGCGGTTCTGGTGGTGTACAATAACTAGCATAATAAATCTTGTTGGTTTGTTTATGTACTTACAGTATCCTTATGTACAAAGTATACTTTATTTTTCTATTTCCTTCCCGTGGAAAAATATGTTACGTATTTCAGCACTTCAACATGCTTCAACGATGAGCAACTTCTTCGTCCAGAGATGTAGTGGGTCGTGGGTCAAGTGGGTCACATTTTTAGCGTGGGTCAGTATGTTGTGTGTCCGCATGGCTTGACCCACCACGATCCACTGACCCACTGACCCCCACTCGATCCACCGACCCACTGACCCCCGCTCGACCCACCACGACCCACTGACCCCCGCTCCACCCACCACGACCCACTGATCCACCGAGACCCACTGTCTATGTTGTTTTGGCTACGACATCATTCGCTCCCCAATACAATGCTACAAATCCTCAGAAGGCACTGGCTCTTCCCAAGGAAAGACAGAGCAGGAGGAAACAACTCCGTGAGGAATTTTTGGAGCTACCTTCTTGAGCATCCCTCTGTTTTTTCAAATTTAGTGATTAACACTTCGACTGGCCATGCTGCAGTGCAGGGATGGAAATTGTTGAAATCGAAAATATCGTACGCAAGCATTAAAATTACAGTACACACACATTCAAATAATAATAATAATAATAATAATTATATATATATATATATATATATATATATATATATATATATATATAAATTAATGAAACAAGTGTTACTGACAAACATTTTCTTGCAAGCCTATGTGAGGATATATATATATGATTACGATCCTCTTCACTATTTTACGTTCAGAAATATTCAGAATGGCTACAAATGCGTAAAATCTAAGAAATTTGAAAAGTATGCGCCTAAATCCATGTAACTCATAGCTGCAATATAAAATAAGGTTTTCACTAAATATCATAAAAATCTACAAAATTAGTTAATAAGTAAAAAAATGAAATCTCTGCTTTGCCCATCGGGTCACACCGGGTCTCGAGTATAAAAACCGGGGACCGGGTCCAAAAATTGACCCGGTGATCCGTTTCAGCTTTGGTGGCTATGGAATGAATGTAATCGTAGTTATATTTGATATTCATGTGGAACAATGCCTTCGCTCAGAGCAGGGAACAAATCTTCCTACACATGATGATAAAATTTACGTATCAATGTTCCTATTGTAGTCTTACTCTCGTACTGTGAGACCGAGCGACCGTTGCTCAGTGGTAGATACTTGTAGTTGTCTTAGCACTCGGGAAGTCCTGGGATCGATCCCGGCGACCGAACACCCTGAGGTTTTTTTCAGTTTTTTCCTCAGTCATACCAGGCAAATGCTGAGATGGTACCTACTATATAGGCCCTGGCCGTCTACCTTCCAACATCCTCAGTAGGTCAGTGAGTCTCGGTGGGTCCAGTGTGTCAGTGGGTCTGGGGACCCGGTGGGTCGTGGGTGAAGGTGGTGAGTTGGTCGTGGGTCAAATTTTCATTGACCCACGCCAACTGTGTCTTCGTCACCAAACAAAGCTGGTCACGTCTTGACAATAACTTGAAGCTTTATATTTTATCACCAGATGGGCACTGCAGCATGGCCAGTCCAAGTGTCAATCACTAAATTTGAAAACAAAAAAAAACAGAGGGGTGCTCAAGAAGGTAGAGACTCCACCGCTCGTCCAAAAGTTCCTCACGGAGTTGTTTCCTCCTGCTCTGCCTTTCCTTGGGAAGAGTCAGTGCCTTCTGAGGATTTGTATCAGGGAGCGCAATGATGCAGTCCAGTTGAGCACCGCCTGTGAGCCAACGTTGGCCCACTTACAATATTCCGCCACGTTGGCAGCCACCTTAAATCCATAGGTTGGGCCGACGTCTTTTTGCCGCTCAAATGCCAACTTGGCCGGCGCCATCTTCGAACGATCTCCGTGACGACAGCTTCCATAAATTCGAACGTCGGCCAACTGCAATGTGGCACACTTTGCTCATGGGGGAGGCTCCTGGTGCTTCGAGAGAACCCGCCAGATGCAGAAAGAAATAGCAAAGTGCAGTGAAACGGCACATGCATTGCAACTGGGAAAGTAATTTAAGGCCACATGCCACGTCCTTCACAGTTCATATTATGTCAGTGAGAGAAAGATGAACGATCGAAAGCTGTACGAACACTAACTTGCAGGGATTTTTCTCCGTCCCTATTTAGATTCTGCCGATAAAAAACAAAAAAAAATCTATGTTTCTTTGGATACCCTATCGAATGGTGCTAGGCATTTTGAGAAATCGAATTCACAAAATTTTAATGATTCCTTGTGAGAAACATGTGGTACTCCGGGCATAAAGCTTACTTTATAGGTACAAATTTAAGTTCGGAGGC
>JAGDQP010007302.1:25238-66914 GCA_022664845.1 Lepisma saccharinum
GACACTATTCCATTGGCATGTAGGCATCGTAGAAATATAATCAAGTAAAGCCTATAATCACATCATTCCGAAAGGCATGTGTGGGATTATCTAATGCCTCCATTCTCAGGAGGAATTCGATCACAGTTTAAAAGGCACAAACTTCAAAAAAGAAATCAAAATGAATTGTAGAGTTTGTGGCTTAAGTTTCATTTCAAAAGCTTAAAAATACACACAGAAGTTATTAACCAAGAGGCATTAGTTATTTTGACCGCATCATGTAATTTTTGTCCGCGAAATTATAAGAACATTGTAACTTGTTCAAATGGAATTTGAATTATACTTATTTTGGAACTATTTCAGTTCAAAATTATTTACAAACTTTTGACAAAAATTTGTCATTTTGCTACTCGTGGCAAACGAGTCTAAATTTTTTTTTTTTTTCGTGAAGTTAGACGTACTGATTGTGCTATTGTAATCATCTAAACAGATTCAACTGTCGTTTAAATTAGTCTTATGAAACTATATTGAGTACCAAAGGCAACTAAGCATTAAGAACTAACAAAATACATAAGACGTTGAATAGCGTTAACAAAGTAACTACTATTCAACTAGAGGATAATGTGTTTTTTTTATCATTTTCATGTTTTTTATACTTCTATAGTAAACAAATTGGAATATTTGTTGTTGTATCAAAAATAAAGTGCCACACGTAAGGCACATTAACAAATATTCATAGACACTAATTGGTAATCAAGTTGCTTTAATGTGTATGCAGATTACATTTGTCAAAAGCACTACATAGTTCCCTCGCAGTATGCCTGTTAGCGCCTGCGTTATTAAATTAATGTGTATGCTGCAAATTTTGTCATTTTTTTTTTTTTATCTATTTGTCAATATACTTCAGCCTTTCCTGTGTAACGCAAAACATATTACATTCCCATTACTATTTTCCCATCTACTTCCATGTGTGTCATATGTTTGTATGTATAAGGAAAGAGGAGTTGCTGGATGGAAGTAATTAATTTTTGGTTCTAATCCCCCTCCTCCCGGTCTCTTTAACTAACTGTCCAATGTCGTCTTCATCATCAATACCAATCACACCAATGTTGATGATATTTCGTATTGGATGTTTAATATATAGTTTTTTTTTTGTTCTGGAAAGCACTCAACACCAAATGTTTTCCCCCTTCCCACCCAACATGTATCACCCTCCCCTTACAGATACATTTAGTCACACACACATTCATACATACATTTTACTCTCTTCTGCTGCCATCAGCACCAACCAACCTTTCATTTAGCTACCACCTCCCAACTCGATCCACCCCCCTCCCCCTTTTTGGAAAAAGCCTCCCAACCTACACTTCATGCACCCTGGGCAAACAGAGAAATAATTGCTCACTTATGTGTAAACGTGCGATTTTTAACAGGCGCGGGAGTAAATGAGGTGAGCGTAAACATGTTTGTAAACTGCGAGGAGTGCTGCTGTTTGGTTGCGTCAGGCAGGAAAGGGAAGGGGGGAGGAGGAAGTTCTGATTGGATAGCTGATTGATTGATGAGCGATTGCTGCTAAGCTTTACCGAAATGAAATGAAAATGCATTCGAAAGAAACTAACACAAAAATATTTTACAGGGTTGCCAAAATTAAATAATATCATTCCTAACCATTAGTTTCGATTAATAAAAAAAAGAAAGAAAATGGATAAATTTGGCTTGTTTTATTTATTTATTTACTTGTTTGGTTGGTCATTTTGGTAATTTTTGACCCCTTTTTTCGGTCACATCAAAGTACATTCAATCAAATAGTAATCTCTCTCTCACTCACTCACACACATAGACACACATGCTGAATGTGAGTGGATGTAGTTTACATGTGTGTATACTGTATATGCTTAGGAATGATTTGTTGACTTTATAAG
The DNA here is from genome assembly GCA_022664845.1 of Lepisma saccharinum. Taxonomy (NCBI): domain Eukaryota; kingdom Metazoa; phylum Arthropoda; class Insecta; order Zygentoma; family Lepismatidae; genus Lepisma; species Lepisma saccharinum. The sequence continues at coordinate 27,140 of JAGDQP010007302.1, forward strand.
GTGAAATTATGTATTAGAGCTTGCATAGCCCAGTGGAATTATATTAAAAGCTTATTTACCAATCTGGAAGCAGAAAATCATATTGGTTAAATTAGTACATGTAATTGTAGTGATGCAGAATTATCACAAAACCGCTATAGCTCCTTACCTCTCCTCTTTTTAGCTGTTAATTTTATATAACTTTACAGCTGGGCCTCATTCCACCTAAAGAAGGTGAGTAACCGAACACGTGTTCATTTATAATTTATTTCTTTTTGTTTATTTCTGCGATAGGAACTCTACTAAATCTGTAATTTCTTTTGTTCCATTTACTTTCCTGATTGTATCTCCTGACTAATTTTAAATATGGATGTTTCGTGAACTGTCCACCTCATTTTTTAAGCAAACTTTCTTCCTAAAAGGATTCACATACCAATGAAGCAATCCCACTTTAATTCAAGTCAAGTGCATTGAAAATCAAAGTACACTTAAAGTTCACTATATTTCCCGAAAAAAAAAAAGAAAAGAAATACAATATGTTCCCGTTTTATCACGTTTTTAGTGCATACTATATGAATATTTTGTTAAATTTATTTGAACTACGCCACATTTGTAGTGCACAGCATATGTACTTGTTCTGTGTTGTTATCTAATTCATGCACAAAAAGTTCACTTAATAGTTAAAAATATACTAAAAGTGATCTGTAAACGAACTTTAGATAATATGAACTACAGTAAATAGGAACTTAATATGTTCAAAATATACACTAATGTGGGAATCCAATAAAAAGACACATTGAGCACACAAAGATATCACAGTTTTTCAGTCGGTTCACATGAAGTTCACATGCGTTCACATAAAATCCATTCTTGGTGAAGTTTTTGTGTGCTTTTGTACCAGGAGATTTTCAGTGAGATCCGCCCACAATTATCCTGGTGGAAAGTCCGTGGGATGTCCCAGAGAAGTCCCATGCGTTTATGAACATGAATCCATTCCTTTTCCTTCGCTCTGATCCAATGAAGATCCGGAGGATGTCCATGGGATATATCCGGAATTTCGGGATATATATAATGTCCTTTAAACATCCCGTTCATACCCTACGTGTGTCCTAAACATGTCCTGCGGCCATTCCTTGGAAATTTCGTTTTTGGAACCAAGATGTGCATCTGGATATCCATTGGACGTCCCATGTTCTGGGTAGGATGTTCCTCACATGTCCACTGGACGTCCTTGTGCTATTTTGAATTAGTCTAAACAGTTCATGTGAGGCAAAATATCATTTAAAGATGATCCCTTCACCCTCCTGGTAGTGGTTGCTCTATGAAAACAGGCACGTACTGGCCTACCGGGCCTTTGACCGGTGTGCCGCCGGCTCAAAAGGCTGCACTGTGCCACCAGGCACCTACTACGAAGCTTTTTCATGATTTCAAATATTATTTTTAATTTAATAATAATGAATTTAATCTATTGCCATGTCACCATTTCATAAGCTAAACGGGATCGGACAACACTCTTAAATTAGCCAGTTATTCTTCTTTTATTAACCCAAGTACAGTTGGAACTTCCAACGCTAAACAAGCAGATACGCAGAAGCAGTCGGTTTGTCATGACTTAATAGTACCAGCGCAGCCTATTTCTCGCGATGAATTTTAATTTGCTAGTACAGTATATAATTCATTGTTGCATTAAATCCAATAAAGGGGAAAAGGGTGGACCGAAGCAAATTAGAGAAATTTAAAACACAGAAGCTTGAAGAAACAGGCAGAGTTTCCCACAAAGTTGTTGCATTCTTTAATAGAGTTCTTAATTGACCAGAACAGTCGGATGTGATTCCAACAACCAGCAGTTGCAATGATGAAATTTGGAAGTGATCACGCCTCCAATCCAATGGTAAACAGAAATTTTTAGTTGGCTAGAAGAAAGTAGAGAGAAACATCCTATATCTTCCAGAAGAATATACTAGGCATAGAAAAAATCTACATGCCCCAAAGATAATTCGGATTCCATAAGCCTGCTCTAGTTCAGCAAGTCTCTGTGAGTCCAGACAGAATTCTTTCTCCAACATTCAATTCAGCAGGCACCACAATTAAAGAATTACTATATAGTGTAGTTGCACCAGAGAGAAGGGAATTAATTCCCTTGTCTCTGGTTACACATAGGACCTAGCTTACCTTCAGCTCATAATCTACAGGACTTTTCTTCAAACTTACCTGGTGAATTCACAACATCAATCAGTTCTTTATTTCGAAACTGTAGATATGTGAATGGTGTCACGTGTAACAAAGGCTTTCAAAATATAGAAGTTCAAACACTCATCACAAGTCTCCTCTTCCACTTGTTTCAAGATAAAGCATGATATCTAGTCTCTTCTTTTCGAAGATCAACTTGCTTTACGAAATCGGTTATGGTCAAAAGGCATACAGTACAATATGCTCTAAATGTCGTTAAAGCTATAGGGATGTAAGAATTAGCTTTCAGTGATGAGTGATGACAGGAATGAGGCAGCATATTCAACAAATTATCGCTCTGTTAATTTTGGAAACTTTATCGAATTGATTAAATTGATAAGACAAACTGATCCGACATTGAAGCATCCTCTTGATCAAGTCATTATTGACAGGAAAAGGATGATGAAGAATTTAAAATCGAAGAAAAAAGAAGATTTTGGCAAGTTGAGCAAAGGCCGAGGTTCTCGGTTGACGGTTCTTGAGTCCAACTAATGTCAGTTCAATTGTAAATTTCTTTGATCATCATCCCAAACAAGTTATTAGCTGTTATATTAATCAAGCTGTCATTTAGGGAGATGTGTATATTCATGTGCTCATGGCCAGTGTGTCGCCGTAATTAATTATGCGCTAGGAACATCCAGGAGCGAATTCTTAGTTTGTTTCCGCATTTTTCTTCTGAAAGGAAGTAAATCTATGGCAACCTTCAAAATATTTTGAAAGACAACGAAATATCTCTTCTTAACTGCATCGGTGACGGTGTGGAACACGTAATATGCATGGAGAATGTAAAGGACTGGTTTAATTTTTATAGCAGAAAAATTCCAACCATATCCGTGAATAATGCAGCAGTCATATAACCAATTTCTTCATTTGTGACGTGACGTCTTGTATTGTGGCAGCCATCACGTATTTCGGAAGTCTGAACCATACAGGCAGTTTCTGTTATGTTGGAAGACTTCTTACAAGAGAATCGAGGAATGGCAAAAAGTTAACGGAAGGAACAGAAAGACCAGGTAAATTTATTCCTTTGAATTCCATCGGTACCACAAGGTGATTGAACAAAGAAACTTCCACCACCAAGTTACATGGAAGTTATGAAAACAGTATGAACTGCTGTACCGCCGATTTTTACGTGTGAGGCACCCATATTCATATTCGACGACGCTACCTATGCTGAGCCTATGCCTCATCGTAAAAGAAATGTCCTGCCCTGGGCCCCTTCCTCTTTTTGGCTGCCGCCGCCCATGAGAGTTGTAGACTCTCCTTGGCTGTCGCCGCCACTGGTCAAATGCCCTGTACTTTAATCTGGACCCAGTACGTGCCTGTATGAAAGTATCAACAATTGAAACGTGCCAGAGAATTGAGGCCATAGTTAGCTATCAGACGGTATGTGACCATTTTCATGGAGATTATTCACCATTGTGTACAAACATTTCGGCGTGAGAAAAAAATGTTGATACCACAAAATCTGAGCTCATTTCAGAGAATATAGAAGGTTGAAGCTTGGAAGCCAAAGAATCCGGACCATTGTTGTTAAATGACCTAATTGGGTTGTATCTGGAGAATGCTAAATATTTTTTAAAAATACATTGTCAGCATTATTATTGGTGATGAAATGTACTGAAGCAAGAGAACAGTCAGTGAGTGGTTGCATCCCAAAATATGTCTTTCCAGCCATCAGCTGAAACATTATGGCCTCCATTTTTATTTTCTGAGGAGATTCTGCTGCTGACGTTCTCAAACATAAACAAAGCATAGAGAAAAGTAATATGAATCTCTTTTGAAACAATTACAAACTGTAGCCGCGGTGGCGCAGTAGTAGAACGCTCATTTCAGGTGCGTGGGGTCGTCGGTTTGATCTTGTGTCATGTTGGCCTTATGGTGGACAAACACCATGTGCGTAGGTTTTCTCTGGGTTCTCTTGTTTCTTCCCACTTTCTTCATTATCCCAATTCACCCATCATCATCCGTTCGACCTGAACTTAAAAATTGCCTTAAAGGTCTTACGTAAAATTCAGATTCAAATTATTAACTACAATAAAGGAGGATCAACGTGAAAGACTGACACGTGGAAGCAGACATTACTTGATAACTCTTCTGTTTACACCAATTATAAACCCATGAATACAATGCGAAACATATCCCAGGATGGTAGCTACAACTTAAGCCCTGGCCAACTCCTCTCTGCACCCTTTCTCCTACCCTTTCCCGTCCGGAGCCACATGTCTAAAGGCTACAATTAGATTATATCAAATTCAATTGTACTTTAGCTTTCAGTCAGTCTTTTCATCTTCATCATGCATTTCAAATCATAATCATGAATCTTTTTTTCTTTTCTCATGGAATATGCTGGAACACATTCCTTCATAATGCCAAGCATTCAGAGCTGAAACGAATCAGCAGGTAAAACGGGTAATTAACGTCATATTGGGTCTATACTTGGGACCCGGCCTAACCCAATGACTACCAAGTTGCCCAGAGGGCAAACCAGGTTTTTTTAAAATTCTTTCGTTATGTCACTTGGAGTCTAAACAGTGTTTCTTTCTGGAGTTACCAGGAAGCACTAAGCATACGACGCCGAAATTTCCTAGCAATAGTAAAAACGTTTCGCCAGTTACGTCATTCGGATCAAGACCGAGTCCAACGGGTCACCTAGATCCGGGTCACCAAAAGTGACCTGTTTCAGCTCTGCAGGCATTTTATTCCTGATGAATATTCCCAACATAGTTGGGTTCAAATGTTTCTGGAATACTGAGATCTAAAATAGAATATTCCTAGAATATGCTGTGGATAATAATCGATCATAGAGTAAGAGAGAAAAAAGAAGTACACTGCGAGTAAACAAATGCTTTGTAGGTTAACAAACGCACTTCATAAAAATAAAAACCCTACAAAAATAGTAGCAGAAGAATTTATGGTATATTTTTACATTTTCCTTTCTCTCTCTCTTTGAGAAATGTTACGTAACGAATTGACCAATAGACAATCTGTGACGTAAGATGATGAAACAGCATTTAGATCGTTAATACTCGGTAATCGGAAGGGATATTATTTCTCTCTTTCTTGTCCCCTCCCCCTGTAGTAACAAGAACACGGAAGAGTAACAAAGCACACTTATAACAGTGCTCAAGCGTTTGTGAATGGAGACAATGGAAGTGAATATGTAACTATGAGTGAAGCCCTTTTTTGGACGGAAAACGTGGGTAAGAGGGACTACCATTGAGGGGATGGGTGACAGCGGCCAGCAGAATAACAAACGGTTAAGGATAACGTTTGGAGCCCTTTTTTTTTTTCGTACTATCGATAGCTAATCGTTGAAGCGAAAGAATACGGAACGAGTCTAATTCACAGCTAGGATTACGCATCCATCACATTTTTCTTCCCTCACTCTCTTTTCATTGCGAGAGGTCACGACCCTTCCAGGAATTGATGACCACCAAGTTGCATACATGGAGATATCGGTTGGAACAGGAGAAAGGAACAGAAGCGTGGTAATTCACATTTCGACCTCACACAAAGAGAAACAGAAACATGTTGTTTTTTTCCTTGACTCTTCTGTTGTAAACGTAGCCTCTCATTTGTGTCTATTGTTGAGGATGGTTATTGACTTCTTGAAACTCGCCTTCTCTTTTTTGACCACAGAAATATAATTTACACGTCAAGGATGAGCGAATATCACTCTTTTTTGTACTGCCTCCTCAGAGCAGTGTTTATGTCGTAAATATAGAACCATTTCGGAAGCTTCCCAGCAGGCCGGTATTTTGGTCGGGCCGCCGTCGGGACCATGACTAGTAGTCGGGGAATAGTTGGGGGTAAGTCGGCACCCACACATAAGTGGCGTTTGGTTTAGGAAGGAGTGGACGATGAACACTTTTTTTCTTTTAACGTTGTATTTGCTTACCTGTTTTGCTCAAAATCACATTTTGCATTTGACCAAAATAGAACACTGAGTTTGTAAATTTTCCACGCATCTGCAGTTGGATTCGAAGCTGAAACTTTCCGCACTCGTCGTTTGTAGCTCCTCACGCTAATCAATCATCCACGGATCCATCTAGCAAGTAACTACTATTTTACTATTCCATTTATGTTACGAAAACTTTCTCCGAAGGAAAATTAATGCATATAGGCTAGGTGATCATATTTTTTCCAGTGATCCCAGGGAGAATCGGGATAATTCCATTCTTATTTATTGCAACAGTATATTTGACTACCTTTTTTCTTCCCACCACTACATGAAAAATTATTCCATTCTTAATACTTTTTATCTATACTCCTTAAATTTGGAGTTTAGAAACGAGCGTGTATGTCAGTTATATGATTTTAGAAAGGAGGAATGACGAAAAGAGTACAGTGGAAAGATTTAGCGAAAAAGTAGAGAATACAAAATTAGGACCTCTGAAAAGAGTATGTCTGGTAGCCCTGGATGGAAGTCATTTTCGAGTATTTCTTCCTAATAAATACTACTCACTTACAAACTAGCATGCAAGAGGATTAAATCCGGGTAACTTTCAGGTTACTTGTAGGGTAATGCTGTAAGTTTCAAGCCTCGCCTTCACCGGTCGATTGCTTAATATTTACAAAAATCTTACAGAATAAATCCTAACTATGTCTAGACTCCGAACTAAGTCCCGTAACAGTGATAAACCAAACTAAAATCAGTCACAAGTTGAACCAAATCACATGGGATGAGAAGATGGGCGGAATAAAGATGGCATCTGAATCAAAGTGAGTCGAGCAAAGAGGAATTTAAAAGTGTTCAATAATTATGCACAGAGTCAATTTCACACTAAGTCCGGCGGTCAGCACAGGTGGAAAGTTTCAGCACACAAAGACATTGAATAGATGTTCTACTAATAGCCGTCGTCACGAATGTCCGTCGTGATTCTTCATTGTACTAAGAGTTCTGTAGCACTTTTAAAGAAACTTTACTTATGCTGAAATGCTGTGTTTGTCACTAAGTCTACAGAATGTTATATAGAACTACTGCAATCGAAGAACTCGGAGATCAGAATATCACTGAGAGTAATCGGGAGCCGAACTGGAGATAGATTGGAGCACTTCTCTAGTAAGACTGGTGGTAAACTGGAACTGAACTGGAGAGTGAGGGATAGATGTACTGGCTATTTATAGGAAGTATTGGTCAGGTCATTGACAGGAAGAATGAAGCAATTTGATGGTGGAACTTTAGGGAAGGACAGGTTCTCAGGGATCGTCTTGTTCTTAACCTAGCACGAAGGACCAGTGTAATTAGAATCAATAACTGATGTTGAATAACGCATATCGTCTATGGAGTCGAATTGGCGTGTGATGGTAACATTAGTTCCTTTCGCGGCTTAGATTCAGGTGTTAACTTTTGCTTGTAAATGTGCTCTGCGGACGTGTCGTAATAAGTATTGATATATGTATTGGGTTTCTTTTCTATTGATTTCCTATGGCTTCTTCAATTATAGTTGTTTCACAGATTTCTCCTCACTCAAAACGTAAGTTTATGTTCAACTAATAAATGTTATCTTATATTGCTTCCTGTTATTGGATTCCTCTGATCGAATTGTTTGGGAACGGTGTCTTTATCTAAAATACATCCTGATATTAACTCTATCAACTTTGACTCAATTCGATTCTCAAAACAGACCTCATCCTTTCTTAAAACTAATACAAGTAGTACTAAACCTAATAATAATAATGAACCTGGAATTAAAATGAAATATACGAGGTGTGTACAATAGGATCGCTTATTCTTTCTTGTGTTAGTTCCTTGATTTTTCTCTCCCCTCCCGGCCCATGAGTTATTTGACAACATTGCTAAAATATGGCATCACTTTCGGGGTTTGGGTAACGTTGTGAACCTTCGTAACATAAAAAGAATAGTAACATATTAATGAGTGTATGAGGATCCTCCGTGACTGAGCGGTTAGAGCGACGAACCACCAACGTCGAATGCAGAAAGTTCCAGCTTCGAATCCCACTGGAGACCGATAGAAAATTTAGAAACAAAATCGATAAATCAGCGTGAGAGAAATGGATGAAGACAGCAACTGTGGTGGATAATTGTTCGTCATGAAATTCAATGCTCTCTTTTGGTTAAATAAAAAAGGTGGTTTTGAGCCGTTGAATAGATGGGTAAATACAATGTTACAAAAACGTTTCCAAAATACTCCACTTCTTGACGTTGAAAACTATGTTGATTCTAAACGTCGAATAAACCGTTGAGCAGGTGGACATTTCAGTACATATACACCGTTAAAATTATGTAGCGGGACTAAGGTTGAATCCATTGTTTCTCAACATTGGTGTGCTACTGGGGTAGGTTTTTCTCTGGGGGTCGGAGGTCTGCTTGGGTCTGCCGTAAAATGCATATAATTTTGCCAAAAAATGTTCTAATTTTACAAAATTATCTTAATTTCTGGAAGTCCGAACCCCCTCTAAATACGTCCCTGTCTGTACCGAAGTTTGGTTTATGCAATTGTCGCAATGTATCATGAGAAGTGCACAAGGTCAGTGTTGCCAACTGTCCTGTTACACAACAGATAACCTAAATCTTTTACATGTATGAAGAGTGACGTTCCTTGGCGAGTACTTTTCTAGAAAAAGAGTTGGGGAATTTACTACAGCTAGGGCTTACTGGAGGTACCATCCTGATGTTCACATGGCGAAACAGAAAAGCTAAGATTAGGAGACACCAATACTGAAACCCATGTTCGACCCGAAGTCCGTGACCTTGACCACTAGAATACAGGGGCTGAGTGGATTTTAAAGAAATAAATTACAAAACAAACTAAACCAAATTTAAGGTTTCTCACGACACCTGGTAATTAATTTTAACTTTTAGAGAAGGAAATAGATAGTATAAACTCAATTAGGGTCAGTTCTACAATCGACCGCTAAGTTGAGGCCACCGTTCGTTTTGCTTATTCTGATTTGCCAAAATCAGACTTGGCCTCAACTTAGCGCTGACAAGTTTAGCGGTCGATTGTAGAACTGACTCTTAGAAACCCATTCTGGCATTTGGTTTCTATGATTGAAGGAAAAAGATAATAGATTGCCCTGAGTTTTATTCCAGGACCTTCTGTTAACTAAACAAGCATTCTGATAATATACACTGTTAAAAATTTTCGGACAGTTGCTTGGAAAGAGCTAGGCAGCTATAGCTGGCTGGAAATTTCCACTTATTTAACTAATAAAACCCACCTACCTTGCAGTTTTCAAGAAAATAAAAAAAATAGAAGCCGAGAGTTGAACGCGGGTCGTTCAGGCAGAATTCAACGTCTTACTGACTGGACTAAAGTGCCACTGATAAGAAAGTACTAGGTGAAAAGAGTATAGGGGGCAGAAATATGAGTGCGTTACTCGAAGATAGAAAACATAAACAAAGCTACTATCATGTCTTACGGCATCTTCTAATCAGGTATTCTATTTGTCAATTAGGAATTTCCATTTGCTGAGAATATTTACTATTTCTTCTAAAGTACGCGATCAAAATGGTGGCAGCAAATACATTATCAGAATTGCATGTTTGGTGATAACAAATCATTTTTTTTTCTGTGCATGTGCGAACATCGCACTGGAACTGAAAACTATGAGTTTCCAGTACTTAAAAATAAATATCTTAGTGCTTTTCAGGATTATTACAAATACTCTTATCTGAAACATTACTGGATATATAAAGGAAATTTCCGATATTTTTTTTACAGTGTGATGACATTGTTTGTTGGGTCATATTCTGTTTGTCTTTTGGAGTTCTTAATAACTGAGAATTTCGCTTTAAGAACGGCTTAATCCGTTAAGTTGTTTTTTCGTTTCCGGTCTATTAGCTGTAGTAGATCTCCACGTATTAGAATATGTGAATAATAGCACATTTGCCCGGCCGTTGGTGCAGGGACCAGAGTTTTTTCCCCGCCGTTTTATCCCCACCTCTGTGGGATGTCGAATCGAAAACTAGGGTAGTCATTGTTAATGAATTGAAAGGAAGGATTTTCATATTTTCCCACTTGAGAGTAGTCAACCCGGTAAACTGCATTGCAGTGTGGGTTGCTCAGCTAGTAGGGATATGTCTGATAATCATGGCCTATTAAATGATTGATTCGACACCCCCGTTCTCCACTTTTTAATGCGGTAGTTAATCCTTCTGTGCCAAATTTCGTTCGAATCTGTCAAGGCATGTAGAATTGTATAGAGTCGAAACAAATAAACACACAAAACACCCTGATACGCAAGCAAAGAACAGTAGACTGCAAGAGGGTGAAAGAAATAAACATTGGCGCACAAACTATTCTTCAGTCGAATTCCTAGTAATTAAATCCACAGGTGTGCAGATACTTTGATGGAAGCGTTTGCAGAACTTCAATTTTAGTGGTTGGCAACACTGACATCTTGGATGTTTTAGTGGGTGGTTATCGTCACCTATTTGCTTTCCTACGGTGTTGAAGAGTATTCATGCTAGTTTGGTGGGGATAAGGTATAGAAGTTCTTGTTCAAGCTTTGAAAAATTCAATTTGCAATTAAGTTTGTCAACACTGACAACTGGAGTACAGGAAGGAGTACAGTTCACTACCACCGTGCTTGTATTATGTAGAAAAATAATCTTGCAAACTTTGATGAAGATCCGTTAAACAGTATAGAAACTATTGTGATATTATATTTTATCATAGCCTACTGACAACTGGTGGTGCTTGGGGATCTGGAAACCCTGACAGTCGTTTTTCTGCGATGTCCAAGAACATTCGTTCCAAGTTTGGTGCGGATACGCCGTCCTTCTATGGGAAAACGTATTTAACTGCTGTGATTAATTATTTTATTAACACCAGGGATTAATAGAGCTTCTCTGTGATTCATGCAACAATGCCTTCCTATGGATATTAGCAAGGTAATTCATATTATATCAAAACGTCTACAGGCACAGGAAATCTGGTAAAATCACGTGTAAAACTTTCGAACCCGTTTTTCTGAGAACTGTGTTTTTCGAGTTAAACCGTTTTTCGTTAATTGCAGGCAAATCTATGATTTTCAACATAGCGTCTTTCCAGTCAATGGATCGAATAAAAAATAATCTTTTTATGAAGTTTATTCAAGCTCTTGGAACAAAGGTTAGTGTTGAATAAATACGATATCAATGCTCCTTCTTCAGGCTGAAGATCCACATAAGGCTGAATTTCTTCTTGTTCAACATTCGCTTTATAGCCAGCAGACCAACATACACCTCTAGCCTCTGTAAGTGATGGTTGCAGATATTTAAGGATAAGTTGATAAGGACACACCCAGACAAGCACTGTCATAAGAGTCGCGTTTGGCGCAGGTTGAGATAGGGTAGTGAAGAATATGTAAAAAGGAAGTCGGATCTGCTACATATCTTCCAGGATACAATGTATAATAATTTATAATTTATTAGTGGAGTAAACAGCTCGAATGCCTAAAATACACTAAGTCAAGCTTTGAAAATCACTAGATATTATAAACGAACGGTAGTGAAGCGTTAAATTTAGTGACAATTTAGTGACCATAGCCTAGTTATTGCGATTTATAAATATAATTTCAGATAAACATAAATAAAGTCCAAGATAATCCAATATTCTTATATACTTAATCATCATATTATAATTAAAAGGAACTATTGTTTTATTAGCCTGGAATATTATCTGTTAGGTCCGCAGGCAAGGATATGCATGTTCATTGTCCATTATAATTTGTAACCATTCTTTCTAGATTATCAATAATTCGCAATATTTGTTGTTAATCAATGATTTCTAGAGAAAATGAGAAGAAAACGAAACAGAATATTTTAAAATATATTATTACATTCAGTTTTGTAGGATATTAAATTCTCAGTAAATTGAATATCCTTGTTAATCAAACAAGGATATAGTAGTCATATATGTAATTGATTTTGCTGATACTCATAATTATAATAAGGTAATTTGTAAAATAGTAATCTTATAAAGTATTTCCGTACGAACTCAATTTTTGCAATTGCTGTTTTATTAATCATGTATCATATTATTGTTGAACGCACTAATATCTTGTATAAATGTAGACAGGTACCACCACCAATTTCATACCATTGATTGAATGTAAAACCAATATGCTTATACGAGAATTTACAATAATGGCTTCAACTTGTTGTTGAAAAGTTAAATTTATCATCGATTTATCAATGTCTTTAACTGTATTCACTTTGTTAATAATCTTATGACATATAACTAATTATATTAAATAACAATACAATTTGTTTTATGTGTAAAACTTATATATTTTTTTTATTAATGTTAATTATAAATTTATTACACCATTTGGTAATTTCATGCACATTTTCCTGCATTTAGTAAACAACTTTATTTTGTAAAAATTACCTAGAATGTTAGGTCATCAGCATAGAAGAGAGGTGTGGCATATATTATCACATATATCGTTAATAAAATGTTAAATAAGAGGGGTCCCAATGGAGAACCTTGTGCAATAAGTTAGAAAATGAAGTTTTGAGAAAACAATCAATTATTTGGAAGTAATGACAAATGGACACCCATTTACAGTTGCTGTTATTGTTGACATAAATGACAGTAATAACATTTCCTTAAGGTTAGTAGGTCTTCACTCTAACACTAAACTTCATTTATGTAGTAAATAAGTTTTATTGCAAAGGAAAACAACTTAATTTCACTATTATATTGTCTGGACTAATAACTTTAAGCACTGATAGAAATAACTGATTGTAGGTCCTCCATCATCATCGGAGACAAACTTTCTTTTAAGGGAAAGACACCACGAATTCAGAATTCACAATTAGTGAACCTTAGCCAGGTTCAGTAGGTTGTCCTCGCATGTCCTTAATTCTTTTTCTAAACTTTGTTTCTTTTTCTAAATGTTCATTATATTGGCTGTAGTGGTAACATATTGACCTAAATATGTCACGTAAGTGATGATGTCCCTCGGCGATAACTCATCCGGGGCAGAGAGGTAGGTCAGGGCCTCAGTTGAGATACTATCATGACATTCACCTGACGAGGAATACTCTGGAAAATCTCATTCAAGATATACGACAACGGGACTCGAACCCGCGTTTTTCCGCATCGCCGATCTGAAGTCCGCGTCGTTACAAGCTGCACCACGAGGGATGGGTTTACCTTGTTCTGAGATAGTTTAAAGTTGCCAGCTTTTTAAACAAACTCAGGTAAACAGACAAATGAAGAAGATAATAGTTATCTCTGTCCCAGAAGAAACAGTTTCCTAACACCCAGCTTGGATGTTTTATATTTTCACGAAGAGTGCAAATCACAACTTTCGTTGACACGCTTTTTCTCAGGAGACTTCTCTAATTCTTGTGACTTTCCTGTATGACTTGAAACTTCGCAACTATTGTAAGCAGTTTCGCCAACTTCCTCTCTTTTCAAATAAATTTTCCTCTTCTATTTCTCCCCCACTCCTTTTCTCTCTCTCTTCTCTCTTTCTCTTCATAAGCGTCTTCCAGTTCATTTAGTGACAAAATTTCCTATTAGTAACTGTTCCATGTTTCTGTCTCTCTTCCTTCTCCTTTTCTTTCTTATTTATTTCTTTTCTGAAAGTTCGTCATCAGAGAAACGAGAGAAAAGCCAAAGGTTAGAAGAAGAAAGGTTTCGAAAAGGTCTAAAGCGAGAAAGATGACTTTTGCATATTCTAACAAGGTCATGGTTGCCAGATGGCGAAAGAAATGATACCAGAAGATTGCTCTTCTTTCTGTATTATTTATTATTATATATATTATTATTGGATTTATTGGTCAAAATTATGTATCTTGGATGTTATTATTCTTCCCTCGAAGTCATCAACTTTCCAAACTGCTTGTTGGTTAATCAACGATGTAGCTTGGGTATCACTAGAATTAATTTGGGCCGAAGCCCAAACAAGTAAGTTTGATTCAAACTTGTAGCTAAGCTTGCCATGCAAACTATATAAGCTTGCGTCAGACTTGTTATGGCGAGTCTAAAGTTTGAATCAAGCTTGAATTACACTTACTAGTTGGCACCTGATAAGCTTACCATATCAAAATTGTCACAACAAGCGTGAAACAGACTAGCAGTCAAATAAATATATAAACAGAACTGTCTACGTTCAGCTTGAATCAAACTTGTAATATCAAGTCAAATTAGTTCAGTCAATTTCAAACTTAAAATCAAGCTTGTTACGTCATCGTAACTATACAAGGGAAAATCAACTGGAAATCAAGCTTATCATAAGCTTGCTGTGTGGGATTGGATCTCAATGTATTTTTGTACAAGATACTGTATGTATGAATGTGTTGTATCACGTATTGTGTGTCATGACTTTTTATCAAAAAGAAATATCACTTACATCTCTTTTCCTAGCAGCACAGAACACTGGACCAATACCGGCCAAAATCGATCAAGGTTGACCCAGTACTAGGCCGATATTGGCCCGATATCCCTCATTATGTTGGCCCACTTGATAATTGGTAGTTATTTTGGCCCCTCATGTAAAATATATTTTTAAGTGTAATTAGATAGTTTTCATTCCCGGAACGATCATGGAATCCCCCTTCGAAAAATATCCTCCATATACAACTGTTTAGTAGTTTCTGGCAACTCTGATTGTTAAACCCGCCACGACATCCACATCTTACCATCTTCGTCACCACCACCACCAATTCCAAACGCCAAAAGTAACACCCTCACGCCCCCTCCCCCCAGTCCCCCACAAACTACAGCTTCTGCTACTTCTAACCATTTACCTACTTCGTTTTATTTTTCTTCGTCTTTTCTTCTTCTTCTTCTTCTCCGTCTGTCCCCCCTCCCTCACAGCTTCAGCATTAGTAGCAAGAGGAGTTTGTGCCATCACCAGTATGGAAATTTGCATACAAATCGAATTACCTCGTAGTATTGACTTCGGAGATTGAAGGAACGGTTTCAGTCTAGCAGCCATGAAATATTGTTCTTCTCATGCAATAAAAAGTAAGGACGGGGGAAGCCTTTTTCCCGCTCCCGACGACATCACCGTGATGGCTGACGAACAAGAAAACTTTGCGACAGGGCTTTTGATGGCTATTTGGCGACGTGAGTCATTTTCCTTCCAAGACGGTCGGTCCAAAAGGTTTCGTAGCTTCTAACGCGACAGACATATACAAGTACACATTCAACATCAACTTCGTATCCTTTTTGTTCTGCTACGTTAACCTTAAAATAATAATTGTAAAAAGAAAAAAAATCTGCATGAATACTCTTGTTTCAAGATGCACAAAAGCTGTTAAACCCAAAAGGAGGTCATAATTTCTGGTGGTCTGTTACTCTCTCTTTCTGTCGGAAAGCTATAGCCCAACGAAGCTATATAGATAGAATTATTCCTTCTTGTACACAGGAACAGGATGCGCATAGTCTGGCTACAGCAGTAAAAATAAATTAACTCAGTTACGGTCGTTTACATTTTAGCGAGATTGGCGTTCAAGAGGAAAAGCCATGATCACCTTGGGTGTTATGCTTTCTGCAATAAGTTATCTTATATTCAGGTTGCATAATCATAAGGATACTGAAATATGTCTTAACGACATGTCTAGCAACATTTCGGTTTTTCTCCTTACGTAACGTCTTTCATGAAATATTTACAGCTTATTTTAGAGGCACTAAAGTTTAAAGTCTTAAAGGGACTACTATATAATCTCCATTAGATTACACGAGCTTATTTTGGAAGAGAAACTTAAAAGTGCAAATTTGTAAACAGAAAAGGCTTTAGACTTGAATTAATATTAGACAAAAATACAGTAGAACTCGGTTATAACGACATCAAAAGGACCTGAAAAATTGTGTCGTTATAACCAGTGATGAGATAAAATACCTGTGTATTGAAATAAAATACTTAACGTGAAGTCGCAACAGCACATGAAAGTCGGCGAACCATGCCGGCGAACATTTCAACCGGTGACACATTGTCAGTGGATAGGCTTTATATGCTTGCCTGTGCTTCTTCGACATGGCAGTTTATTAGCCCCATCATGTTTTTCTGGCTCCGCCATTGTTGTAGGTTTTTTAAAAAAATCTGTTTAATATTCTTTAAGTCATATTTTCATATGGGAGAATTAAAGTAGCAGCCATCTACATGGTTTTGTGTTTGATTCCATGTTAAATAGTTTTATATGTCCAGAGCAAAATGACTTTAGGTACACGAATGCTTTCATTAAATTTGATACGGGTCAGAATATCCTTTTGTTTGTCTTGACAAACTGCATATGAAACCAGTGCCGTACCGTAGGTAGTTGGGGCCCCGGGGCTGTTTAACATCATGAGGCTCCCCCTATTTTTTTTTTATAATATGAACCAATGACATAAATCATACATATATTTGAATTAAAATAAAATGATTTTTTTTTCGGCATCACTGTTCACATTTAAAATTTAAGGACAATTCTTTATTAAATTTCAATGTAGCTACATAAAAGATACATGCCATCATTAGAATTCTATGGTTAATCAGCACAAAAATTAATATTTATTTTTTAAACTTCTTTATACTTCACATAAACTACTGCGAGAAGTACCATGAACATCGATTAGTGGAGTGTACCTATGAATTAGTTCAAAAAACATTTCTAAATTTCTGGAGTGCAAATTGATGGACTACCGTGCTGAAGTCATTCAATTGTTCTTGGCTCATTGAGCTGCAAAGAGAGTTTTTTAATTATCTGTAACTTCGAAAAGGCTAAAGAAAGAGATGAGATACAGTTGTGAGAACTAGAAGGAAAAATACAGGAGTGAAGAAAGAAAACAAAGGCGGAAAAGAGAAAACAAGAGAACAACGATTGAAGGGTTATATGAAAAAACATATAAAAAAAAGTATTTCCGAAAAGAACCAAATTAATGTTTAGGCCTACTTGATTGAGTAACAATATTTTTTTTATTCTACGGGCCCCCAAAGCCAATTTCATCGCCCCAGGTCCACTTTTCCTCTGGCGTATAAATAGAGAGGACTGAAGTATCCATGAAAATTAAGTTAGATTACAGCATTAATTCAGTTCTCAAACAGAAATTTCGACTGGGTTTTTCGGGGCCCTTATGGCCGGAGGCCCCGGGGCACTGCCCCGGCTGCCTCTGCCTAGTTACGCCTTACAGCACTGTATGAAACCTCAAGTAAAACCAGTACCTTTGGCAACTCTGTCATGTGGCTGACATCACTTCTAAACAAGTAATTAGTTTCTTTAACTTTGCCGCACGCACAGATAAATCAAACTAGTAATACTTCAATTTAATTTTTATTAGATACTGGGTTCAGTGACAATAAGTATATAGGTGTTTAAGAACACAGTATATAGGTGTTTACGTATAAGAAGTGTCAGTATACGAGAAAAAATATTTTCGTAAAGTTTTAGGAAGTAAAGTACTTCCCAAAACCCAAATTTTGGGAAGGAAAAAACTGTTTGGAAAGAAAACGGGAAAAAACTCATAAACCCAAAAGAGTTTATTGTTTTTTTTTCCACCTTCCCATCTCTAGCTATAACCGAGTGTCGTTGTAACAGAGTTTTATGCTATCAGTCGAGTAAGATGGAAAATGATGCAGAACAAATTTAAATAGGCCTAGTTTAAATTGTATTCACTTGAAAACCTGGCACTAACAGTGCAAAGTCGATATACAACATAAAGCACAGTACTTTATTAAAGTTCAGCCGCGTAAGACGCTAAAAGATGACATAATGTAAAACAAAGTACTGTATTAAATTCCACGGAACAATAAAATTAATCTGACTAAATTCACGACAAAAAACAGCTTTTCATCTTCCATTCTCAATTTCACGTATAACTTCAACTGTTCCTTAGAATTTTTTTTCCTGAACCTTGAAAATAGTACTACTGAACGTACCAGGGTGACAATGGTGCTGAAGGTCATTGACAGGAGAGGGAAGGGTAAGGAAACTCTGGACACTCAGCCTCGAGTTCTCAAGGTCAAGCAACAAAAGATTTGTAAAACACCATTCCTTATCTTTAGCCTACCCGACCCTCTCATTAGCGGCATGCGTGCCCTCTGTCTTTGTTTTCAGTGTTACCTCTCTCCCCCGCACCCAGGTACTCATAGTGCAACCTAACAGTGCTCTTTGAAAATAAGAAGGAATGGTCTGTAAAGGAGAGAGAAGGGGAGAAGAGAAGTTCATTTCTTTCATTTAAAGTTTGGCAATACGATTTTTCTTTCTTTAACAGCTGAACAGTGGGTCGGAAATGATTTATAACTGAAGCGATTTGTAAATGAGGAATATGTTGGTACTACAGAAAACATGACGCTCTAGGCGAGGTGTCGCTATAACCGATGTCATTATAAACGAGTTACATTGTATTGAAAGTACAGTAAAACAAGAGTACAAAACTTTCTGGTCAGTGAAATACTTTGACCAAGTCGTTTCTTTATCCAAAATCAAGATACAGTTAAATAAATATGTGTAATTTGAAAGAGGTCCTTACATTTGAAGACCAAAGAAAAAGAAAGTGCTTTGTTCATTTTCGGCCAAACTGAGAACTGTTAGCTCTTTGAAGGGCCTTTTAAAACAAGCTATCATGCATAAAGATAACACGTATAGTACAACTACTACAAGAAAATCATTATTTGATGTTCAAAACGCTTTCCTGTAAAGTCAATAAAATGGATAAAGGATGTTATTTTCCTGTAGTCTTCATTTTTAGTTTAAGTCGTATCATTAAGATACCTTACAGGGCAAGATTTAGAAGTGTGACCGTCATATGCAGCTATATTTTGCCGCTCCTGCATAAAATCCTTCTATTAAAGCTTGAATAATGAAACAACAATATCCTAGATATGGTATAGTTTATGTATATATAACTAACATTTGTATCCGGTTTCATAGAAACTCATGGCCGTCATATTTATTGACACTTATTTGTAATATATAAAAAGCTACAAACGGCATGAAATGTACATTACAGAAACCTTCTCCGTACCATTACTTGGACGAAGTCGTTGATGGTGTCATCATAGTCTCTTCGTCAACTTACCTTGACGAAGACATTAGTTCATAACCAATTCAAGAGTTCGATCAATATATACGGAGGTAGTTCTGCCATCTTTTGTTGGAGATGGTTGCTTTACATAAACCTTGATGAACAGCGGAGGAACCAACAACATTTAGTGAATGTACGGAACAAGGCACAAACACAGCTAAGGGATTTAGCCATTTTGTTCATGCTTGGAGGTCAGAATATATTTCAAGCATGTCCCCTGTAATTTCGTAAGAATACGCACGGCACTTACTATGCTTCATGCGCACTAACTTTGTACCATAATTTAGTGCAAGGTCAATTATTTCTTGAGTTCTATGAACCTCAGTGAGTTGGAATTTAGTTTTCTTACAATACTATCTTACAGGAAGCCATAATTGGACTTGAAACATGCGGAAAGCATTCTCATGTCCCACATATAACATTAACCTTGCACTAATTTAGGTGCAAAGTTACCGCGAATGAACTGGACAGTACATCTAGTTACAGTAATAGATAATTAGCACAAATATAGTGCTCTCTTTCCTAGAGAAATTCAGTTCTAAATGCTTGCTGAAATTTCTCTCCTTTGTGGTTATGACTGCCGTGTTGAAAATAAGCTCCTCAGTTGTGAAGGAATTTCAGAAACTGATGAGCTGATATTCCATCCCAAATATCAAAGAAAGGTGATCTATATGAACCACATCAGCCATCAGCTATGAACCACATCAGCCATCGGCTATGAACCACATCAGCCATCAGACACGAACCTCGTCAGCCATCAGACATGAACCACATCAGCCATGAACCTCATCAGCCATGAACCTCATCAGCCATCAGCCATGAACCTCATCAGCCAACAGCCATGAACCACATCAGCCAGAAGTGGATTGTAACTATTGAGTAATGTTTTGCCACCTTAGCTTCAGTACTTCCTTCATGACTTGCTGAGACATTACTTTGATAAATTCTTCACGATTTTTTCGTGGATAGATATGAATTGGAGCATCTTCCTCTTATCTCAAATTTTCTGATATGTTGGGCCAAGAAAGAACCAAATTCTGGTAAGTTCAAGATTAATGATATAATTTCCACTGTAAGAGCGTGGTCACTCAACTGATGCAAATTTTTATGTGCGAGTACCAAAATTTTCGGCAATTATATTGAAAAATAATCATGTCCAAGTCTTGAATTTCGGAAATTTTGGTGCTGATTTTCGAGAAGTTTCGAACTGGGAATTCCCGAAACTAGAGAATTACCGAGAGGTTGGGAAATATTAAGATTTAGGAATTCTCGAGATCTCTGGAAGTTTCGAGAATCGGGCATTCTCGAGACCCAGGGAAATCTAGAGAGTTTCGAATTCCCGACCATTCTGAAATTCCCAACAATTTCCCATCATAAAATCTTCCATACTTACGCACATTTTTCTCTTTCTGTCCGTGCTCAGTCCCAACAGGAGAATCTTTTTACACAACTCTACTGAAACGGAGAAAAATATTTGCAGGCAGTGATCTGGACTATACTTTTTTTTCGTAGACATCACAAATGTTTGTCGCAGCGTTGCTAGCCTTTTTAAAAGCTCATGTAGGAACTGGTGTTGAAAGAACATTTTCAACTTAATGATCCATCCTTCTATTTTGGGATAAAAAGTAAATTTTGGGGAAATATATTTAGTGCTATGAAAGTGGTTGAATCAACCCCGCCCCTACTTGAATCGTGTCGAGTCGTGTTCGACTCACTTTGATTGCGGGTCGAGTCGGGTAAGACTCACTCAGGCTACGGGTCGGGCCGTGTCAAATCCACTCGAGACATGGCACGGGTGGGGTCGAGTCTTTTGAGTCACGGGTTAGGTCACAGGTCGGGTAGCGTTGAACCTCTGCCTGACTCAACTCGTTGAGGGCACTAGTGTTTACAATGAATCGAAATTTCTTGCGAACAATGTATTAACTTGTTTGAAGAGCTAGACCATTGAAACGGGTTATAAATTATTATTATTATTATTGCAGATGTCTGTTAGCGTGAGTGACATACGCAGAAACTTTACGTTGTATCAAAAGTCAAGTCAGAAGAGCAATTTCAGTGCAGAAGGGAAACGAGATAAGATTGAAGAAATAGAAAGAAAGAAAGAAAGAGAGAGAGAGAGAGAGAGAAATGCAGTAACAAACTTATCTGAGGACACGATTCGTTTATGTGTTCATGGTTTGGTGAATTATTGGAGGCTGAATACGTTCTCACGTTCTCTTGCAAAAGTCTTCGTGACCTTTCCTCCTCTCGCTGTAACCTCATTTTCTATCTTCTTTTCCTATTTCTCTTCATCTTCCGGATTTTTCCAATCACGTTTTCTAGTAGAATTGTAGCGAGGAAAGAAGCAGACTATGCTATTCTTCCAGGTCATAGGATAAGGGCGGTTGGTTGGTTGGGATGTTGACTGGATCTCTCTAGAAAGGTGGAGAAGGGGGAACTGATTCTTACGTCGGAAGAAAAATCGAGAAAAACTAGGGAGAAGAATGGAATAAAGGAGAGAATTGACGAAGGGAAACTTATCTCACTGTGTCTGTTTCTTTCGGGAGTTTTTTTCCATTTTTACTGTACTTCTTCCTCTTGTTTTTCAGCCATTGAATGATATACGAAGTCAGGAAAATGTTGGATCGTAATCATGACAAGTAAATGTACACTAATAACGGATTCTACGTTACTGATGTGCAAATAATTGAAACGTGCAGTCAAGTGCATTGTGTTAGTTGTATTTAAAGCTTCGCTACAAACACAAAGTTATTCCTAAGTTCACAGGATTACTGAGATATTTTTGGTTATTTCATCTGATTGGTGAAGAAAAATGTTTTATGTTGTTTACTAATCAATTTTTTATATTATAAACTATATGAGGAGTTCAGAAGCCAAGGTATTGACATTGACAAATAAAATGGAATTTGAGGTAATCTTGTATATATAACTCGGATTATATGTGACACAAAACTGTCATATTTCGTTCAAAGAAACCTTGATATGTCCAAAAAAATATCACAGTTTTTGTGTCACATTTCGAATTATATATACAAGATTACCTCGAATTTCTTCTTATTCGTCATTGTCACTTGTACTCCGAGGCTCCTGGAAGACTTTGGTAATCTTTGTTTCGTATTGGCCTTTTTAGTAACTTTGACTTCGTTCCGTCACGATTAGATGAGTGCATGGTGGTTAAAATTTACAAACATTCGTGCCTCAAGCGGGATTCGAAGCCGCAACCTAAGAGATGCTGGCCTCAGACCACACGACTACTTCGGTCGTCCCTGGTTTCCGGAGTCGACATAGTTAATATGCAATTATGTAAAGTAACTCTCATGCAGTGGCGGCGGAAGGGAGATAGCGGTGCCCACCTCCCGGGCCCCACCTGTCGAAGGGATCTTGTCGGTCGCCAACGTAAGTAAAGGGTCGCTTGTTAAGATTCGCACATTAATGGAACATATCGATGGTGGTCGGTGACGCAATATCTATGTCGTCTCAGAGTACTTTTATGCTATCGCGATCTACGCACACACATGAACGCAGGCTGAACGCGTTGCACTTTATTATGCTCTGGCGTTTCACGCGCGCACAAGAAGGCTGCTCCAAATGCTTCTCGCGGAAGTAACTGGGCAAAAGAAGAAGAAGATTATAGGAGATAGTGTTGCCAGTGCGTTGGGAAGGAAGCGGTAGGAAGTTTCTGAGCAACTGGATTCTGAAACGCCTGGCAACACCATCTCCCATATTATTCTTCAGAGTCACGTAACTCTGACTTCTTCGGCTGAAAAGTATATAATCAATGTTTTATAAATACTGTATTGCTTCTCGCGTTCTCTGAAATATAAACGGATCATCTAGAGTACGTGACAACAGATTTACGTCAACGTAGACGTAGCTACATAAATTGACTCATTTGGTTCCATTGTTTTAGAGAAAGCTCTGTATGCGCTTCTCTCATTTACGCGCGTAGAACGTTGGGCTCGCAACACCCTTACTTGTGCGCTTGACTGTAATGACTGATAAACATGACTCATCGCAATCTGGATAACCATTCTCACGCATAGGTTACGGCGAGTGAGCGAGAATAAAATTATATCTGTCTTGACAAATGAGTCCCCGCGGAGCTCGGAATAACGGAAAATAATATATTTTAGTCAACAGTGGCAGTGTGCGATCACGAACGGGCCTCAATCAAGTTCACTTACCTTACACGTTAGGTCACAGATTGCATTACGCCGCTACTGCTCTCATGTCATATGTAAATCGTGTTATTGCTTGTACGGAGTTCACGTGAAGAGGGAAACCTGTACACCTAACGAAATAGAATATAGAATATGTGCATCTGGTAGAATACGAATGGTATTTATATCGAATTAACAGGCGTGATGCTGAGAAGCCAGACTAGAATTGTAGCTTTGTCTTTTCAGATGGAAAGTCAAAGCTGTTATTCTAGTCTGGCAGCCAGCCCATAAGATTTCGACTGAACCTTGCATTTGGGAGTGTCCAAAGTTTTTTAACGTTTTCTTATGGATTTTTGTATGCACAATCCAAAAATGCCGGATGCAACGCTGGCACCCTTGAGCATTTTTTTATTAGGGAGGAATTTCTACAAAGTAAGTTATTCGGAAAGTCACTTTTATTAGTGAATATGTTTATTAGTATATTGTTTATTTCTAAACAGAAGAAATAGTCATGGATTTTTCTTCAATTTTGGTGTTCTGAACAGCTGTAATTCGCAGTTTTTACAAGTTTCTAATTTAACTAGAAACTAGTACAGGGTGTTCCAAAATTCACACTTATATTTGAATCTTCCTTGAAATATTTATAATGCACAATAGAAATCACAGGAACATTGTGGTGCTAAAAAATAATGGCTTAAAGCTACATTTTTGTTGAAAATACATTGTGCATAGTCATTTATTTAGAAGACGCTAAAAAATCACAGAAAGTTCAAAACAAAAGAACCACAAATATGATGATACAAGATACAATTAACAAAATGTCTTCAACATTTCTCATGTTAATTTGCAGTATTATTCCTCATTACTGTCTTTATTCTCTTCAGAGAATAAAATTCACGTGAAGAATTCTCTTCACGTGAAAACTTAACTAATTATAGCATATACCACCAAATCATTTACATAACACAGTACACAGTAATTTTCCAACACAAGTACAGCTTCTAGTCGAGCAAGATTTTATGACGAGCAGGGGCGTTTGATGAGGTGAAGCACATCATCAGGAGCTGGTTGAACATTTGGAGATCGTTCAACATCTGGAGGAACAACTTAACTGGTCTTAACAATTTGGTTGTTTCGTCACGTGTGTCAATTCGGTGGTGGTTGTGTTCTGTCTGCATTGAGGAAAATCAGCACTGATGAGTATACCCGCTTTACATTCTTAACATAGGCTTCTGCTGTGGGTGAAAAGGAACAAAGTAGTGGAGCCGCTGTGTGAGCAGATTTTTTTTTGTCCAATCGTTAATCTGAACTTCTGTCAGATATAGACTTCACGCTTTTTAACACAACAGCAAGCGGTTATAAAAGACTTATTTCCTGTTTTATGTCACTGGTCACTTCCTCGTGAGAGCCTACTTTTAGACTAATAATTTCTTTTAACACTGGCTTAATGGTAATTGCTTCCCCAGTACCATACAGTGTCAGTGAGAGCATATGCACGAATCATCGGAGGCATTGCATGTTGCACGAATATCTATAACCTTTCTCTCCTGACTTTTTGAAGTCTGAATTAATATGCAGGTAAAGTTGAAATGATGGTAATAAAATAACGAAATGGAATACACCTGTGTCATCAGTGTGATAACGTTAGAATGCTTACACAAATAATGGTCACATATGATATATACTTCAGAAGCAGAAATGGTTGTCATTACCCCTCTCTGCAACAGCCTTCTCAGGCCCTGTTTTCCGAAATAGCCCACAAACGTGGGATATCAACAAACATAAATTGAAGAATCTAAAGAACTTTTCCCAGTCTCCGGAAATTGCACAAATCGGACACTGCTTCACATTCTTTTAAGAGCTGTGAAACAAAACAGAGCTGTAAACATTTTCTGCAAATTCAGAGACTGTAGCCTATACTGGACCTAAATGAACTACCTGAAGAATAGTACATCAATCTTTAACCACAGCATGTGGAATATCGATATTTTCGCTAGACATCTCTCCCTCATAACGCATTTTGTGTCGCTAATCATTTCTCCAGTCTTTACGGAAAGAGCGGTTGGAGTTGATCGATGATGAAGATGGTTGAACGTATTACGCGACTCTAAATCGAGGCTGTGTCATATAAGTGAGTATGGTTTCCCTGGTACCCGGATAGTAAATTTGAAGTCTGAGGGTGAACATATCAAGAACGGCCTTTGCACTTCTATGAAGATGTAGGATGTTGTTTACCACACTGTCTGTTTTTGGTAGGCTGTTGTATATTGACATAGTTTGATGTGGTATGGGGCAGAGCAGTATCCACATTCAGGTTGACTTGGACAGTAGATTGTTTCATGGGCATTGTAGATCTAACAGCTCTCGCAGCGAATAGGAATGGGTGCTGTAGTGCGTTAAGGCTCCAATCTGCAGCATTTCTTACAAATGTAGGTTGGTATGTGTAGTAAATTATCAATGACAGGTTGATGAGGTGTTAAGACTTGAATCATGTGGCTGGCATTTCCTTCTTTGGTTTTTAATCTCAGACATGATGGCGTAACCCTCAGATTTGAGCTCTGTCTCTGCTTCAGAGTCTGTTATATGAGGGTCAGCTCCTCCAATTAAAACAGATAGCATGGGTGGTAGCATATTTGTAGCTCTGGTGCCATAGAAGTGAGATTGGCTTGACTGCTGAAAATTTGGTAGCTATGCTTGTTTCTGATAGTTGTTCATCAGATGTTTATCAGGAGGTTTAATTATAATGCCGTTTCTGGTGATACCATTTGGGATGTTTTCTCGAGAGACATATTCCAGGAGATGTTGCAGAGGTAGTTTAGGTGTTTTAAATTTACTCCATTATAATGAGTTAGGAGAAATGAATGAATCAGACTAGTTTGATTTTCAGTTCGTTCTAGATTAGGATGCTCTGAATCGGATATGTTCATTGATGGTTCTGAGTCGTAGTATAAGTGACGCCTGCTACCAGCATATAATTACAAATAGTGGTTTAATATCGGTACGAACTTTAGATCTAATCATAATAACAACGCAAGAAGGGAGTTTGACACTGAAATATTGTTTTCTTAATCGAATAATATAAAATTGATGTTCATTAATTAAAATGCAAAGATAAATTTTAAACATGAACCAGTGTCTAAATTGTGTGAGAATTGGACAAACTTTAGAAGGTGTTTCACGCCAAAGCAAGAAAAAAATTTAAAAGTTCCTTTGAAGAAATGTACTTTAGGAGCTACATGTAGTCGAAGTTAAGGCAGCATCAGCACAAATGACGCCACATCTTAATAAGGGATGACGTAAGGAGTACCCGATACATCATTGGAGCAATGTATAAGATTCATGAATGCAGTTTACATGGGATTTCTTTGCTTGCCCTATTAAAACATATTTATTAATTGACAACGTTGTGAAACTTGATTATGCGCACAATCCAGTCGTAAACATCCCTCAAATATATGCATGGGGTACTATTTCGATTGTGATTTGTTAAGCCGAAACCGCTTATGTCATCATTTGTGGAGATATGACGTCATTTGTGCCGATGCTCTCAAACTTTGAGTGTATGTAGCTCTGAAACTACGAATGTTTTGAAATTTCTTTAAAGGAAGTTTTTCTTCTTTCGCTTCCCGAAGTTTGTCCCATTATTTCAGAGAGACCTGAATAGCAGGCAATCAGTGCTGCCATCTAGCGTGGAACTTGCCAATTCTTACAAATGCTAATTATACATGGTGGTTGCATTTATTTATCATACAAATTTCAGAATTAAAATACGAATGAAATACGTAACGAGGTAGTGGTAACACCTTCGTAACTAGACAACCGCATACTAAAACAGAAAGCAAAACACCCTGTAGAAAATGGTCGTTCATAAAAGATGCTCAAGGGTGCCAGGGTTCCACCCGGCATTTTTGGATTCATCACACAAAAATGCATAAGAAAATGTAAAAAACACCTTGGTCACCCCCAAAATACAAGGTACTCTGAATCTGTCACCACACTATTCTTAGAAATGAGCGTATAAAATCATCTTTCACACGAACTAATGCCAAAGATTTACAGATACGTTTACTTCGCGTTTTACAGACTTTTCTTTAGTTCGCAATGATTCATCGTGTCCTCAAATCTTCCAATTTTAATTTAAAATTTCATCATTTTCCGACGTCATAGAATGATAAAATTTTGCATAGCGACGTAAGTCGGGTGACAATACAATATTCCATTGTTACTTCCATTTATATATTTTAAAAACATAGTTTAATATATATTTTTTTAATATGGACTTCTTTATCCTAAAATAAATACTAGCCTGCAACAATGTTTCGTTTGACTGATTGCAGAAAACTTTAGGATTGGGATCACAAAACATTAGATGAGAAAATGTATCCGAACACAGAAATAACTCAAAAAATAATAATAAACTTTTAAAATATACTTTTCTTAAACAATTCCTACGAAAATGTAAAAAATAATTTCGTTTATACATGACTAAAAAGAAAAGCATGTGGCGCTCCGATTCAGGAATTTATAAAGTGACTGTATATGACAGTGCGCCCCATACGTTTGTTTTTAATCATGCATAAACAAAATTATTTTTTCACTTTTAGTACGAATTGTTTAAGAAAAGTATGTCTTTAAAAAGTTTCTTTATTTTTATTTTTTTCGCTTAAGAGTCT
Organism: Lepisma saccharinum; assembly: GCA_022664845.1. NCBI lineage: Eukaryota > Metazoa > Arthropoda > Insecta > Zygentoma > Lepismatidae > Lepisma > Lepisma saccharinum. The sequence goes on from JAGDQP010007302.1 coordinate 55,157, forward strand.
CTTTTTGCTGGAACGATATTTCGATATGAATGATTTTGGATTTCTAACGATGTTTTTAAATCGAAATAAAATGTTCGATATTTCGATATTCGATTTCTCGGCAATATCAATATTCGATGTCGAAATTCAGAAATTTCACAGGCCTGGACGGGACCTACTGTTCAATGGACTCTGGCGGGAATCCATAGGTAATATTAAATGTTTTGAAGTTGTAGATAACAACACAGAGTAACAAATGCGTCTTCCTCAACATCGCTTTCAAAAATAGAAATCTCATTGGATAAACAAACAGGAACTATTGATACTGACTGTACAGAGAGAGAGAGAGAGAGAGAGAGAGAGAGAGAGAGAGAGAGAGAGAGAGACAGACAGACAGACAGAGATTTGGACAACACGATAATCTGTTCTTTTTCTGGGAAGGGTGTGGGAGAAAAGAGTAGAAATATAGGTATATCACTCACAAAAGCCACTCTGTAACTTTTAAGCACTTGAACGGAAAGTAAGGTAGAAATAGGTTCAAAATAAAACCAATTTCCCTCAAACGAAAACATACTGTCATTGATACAAGTCCGAAACCACGACATGTTTGTGTCTGTCTGTTTTTGTGTGTGTGAAAGAGAGAGAGAGAGGGAGTGTGTTATATAGATAGAAATCTCTGGTCACCAACAGTTTCTCATTTCTCCCACTCATTCTTTTCGATTTCTGTTCCTGATAAAAAACCCAAACAGTCAACCGCAGACACGGGATCTACGTGAAACAAGCAAAGAAAAGAGATAGCAAGAGAATAGAAAAAAGGAGCCTGGCAAAGATCAATCCCCCGTTCCTCTTCATACAGACATTAACCTCCGTCCGAAAAGTCCTTCTCCTTCAATCCTATAGTTCTTCTTTACATGGTCTCATCTCTCCATCAGCCTATCCTTTTCTTTCTTCTACTCTAAAAGCCGTCAGCTTTCTTCCTGGTTAAGTCTAGTTGCATCCTCCTTTTATTCCTGCCTTTATCCGCCGTCCGTCCTTCCCATATAAGAAAACCCACCTGCCTGCACACAATGAATAGACTGCAAGTCAAGCACGAAATTGCACTTCGGAAGATGAAGAAAAGAAGAAGAAAGGCAATGAAAAAAAAGGCAGATGAAGAGGAAGAGATGACCGGAGCGGAAGGACGAGCGGGGGGCAAAGAGATAGGGACAGTAGTCAGTCACTCACTTAACCTAATGTCGTTCCACCAGTCTATTCTATGGTCAAGACTTTTTCCCAATGTTTCTTATCCAATCCGAAGGGTGTGCGGGGAGCTTTACTATTTGGTCGCTGTAGGAGCCTCTTCCTTTCTTTTTATCTTTGTATGGTACCCTCCTATTCTTTTGTATCTCCTGCAGTATTTTGGGTTTCTTGGAAAGGTCCTCCAGAGAGCGGGAGGGAGGAAGGGGGGACAGAGAGACAAGATAACAGAAGATATAGTACGGATTCGGATCAACCAAATGTATAATTTGAATGTATGGCGATCCGTTTTCGGAAATTGAGAAATCGGAAAGTAAATTTCCCGGGATTTTTCCACAGATAAATAGAAAACTGAATATTTTTCGGAAAATCGGAACTGGAAATTATTTTCAGTTTACGCTAAAATATTTTTTTTAAGGGAAGGTTTTTTTTTTCGTTCAGTAAATTGAAACGGGGAAAATAGCTATTTTCGGAAGTATTTTTTTCCTAGTTTCGGAACTACAGGTGGTTAAATTTACGGCAGCATCATCACAAATGGCGTCATAGCTTGACAAGTAACGGCAAAAGCGGGGTCAGCCCAGCAAATCACACTCGAAGTAGTACCCAATACATCTCTTTAAGTTATGTTTATGACTGACGAATGCAGCTTAGAGGGAATTTCTTCTTAACGGCACGTAATCACCTTATTTCCTCTCTTCCGTATGTTCTTAAACATATTCTCGTCTATTTAATTTCCTCTTTGTCATTATTTACTTCTTAACTTTTGTACCTACTGACTTTTTCATTCTCCTTTAAATACATATTTTTAATTTATACAAACTTTGTTTGCCACTCCTATTTAATCAGTCTTTTAATTAGTTCTTTATGCTTTGGTCCACCGAAAAGATTTTCTTTTCTTTGTAGAGCTTTCTTAACTTTACTTTTCCTTTCACTCGTCATACTCTCATATATATTAATTTCCAAATTGTTCAAGCTAGTTACCTGCTTTCTGCTTCCAATTTTCCTGCTCTTATTCTTCTAATTTCCAGCGTTTCAATCGCTATTCTTTCGTTTTTCTTACAGTCTTTTCTTATTCCACATACTTCTTCCGCTTCCAGTTTTCTTTCTTTTACCCTTCCAATTCCCTTTGTTTCAACTATTATCCTTGCTTCTTGCTTACAATTCACTGTTATTCAACATCTTTTTTCCACTTCCAAATTCCATCGTTTCAACTGCTATCCTTTCGTTTTTCTTACAGTCTTTTCTTATTCCACATGCTTCTTCCGCTTCCAATTTTGTCCATCGAATTTCCTTTATTTCAACTACTATCCTTTTATTTACTTTAAAATTTATTGTTATTCCACATGCTTCTTCCGCTTCCAATGTTCCTGCCTTTTTTCTTCTTCCAGTTGTCTTTGTTTCAACCCATTATCCTTTCGTTTTGTTTATAATTCATTCTTATTCCAGGTGCTTAACTGTTTCTCTTAAAATTTTCCATGTCTTGTTAAGTGAAGTTGAGTCTCTGTAACAAAAAAACGCCATCATCATCTGCCAAATCCAATTCATTTGAGTTGTTCTTCCTTGATCAACATTACTGAAATTTCTTTTACTGTTAAATACAATTCAGATACTTTCCTGGAAAAACGTTGGGTAAACGAGGCAACTAGACATTTCTGGTAACGTTAGTGACGAGAATGAAAAACGTTTCGGATTTCAAAAGTATTTAAACAAATGTCTTTCAAATTCTTTGGTTACCAGTCAGAATATACTGGATAATAACTTTTAATAAATACACCTAAAAATCGAAAATAAGTTTAGCTGAATAACGATAATGACAATAATAGTAATATAATTTTAATTTTACTTTAGAAAGAGCACATGTGTGGAGCAAACGTGTGGACTACATGTAGTAGTGAAGAAAGGAATGTTAGGAACCTACGAAACGTGTAAATGAAGTAAGATGGAAACGATAGTTTCGTATTAAACTATGTGACGTACACTATGAGAGTAGTTAGCACGACAGTAATACTAGATACAATAAAGAAACTAGTTCGGTCATTCTAATGATAAACTGAAGAACGGTATTGAAAGTAAGATCGAAGGGAACATAGGAAGGAGAAATAAGGCGGATGTAGTGTTCAAACGGATTGTGCAGGATCAATCCATTCAGGTCACGGGTCGAGTCCTGTGAGACACAGTCGAATCAGGTCGGTTCGCGGAACAAACCAACTTGAGGTCGGATCAGGTCTGATCAACCTGAGGTAGTATCTTTCTTCGCACACCGGTCAGGTCGAGGCAGACCTACTCGCTTCAGATCCACTGAGATAACGGGGCGGATGAGACGTGTTCAGATCACGCGTCGAGTTGGGTCACATCGGATTGAGGTCGGATCATGACCCAGTCCCTCAGTCATAATCATTAAACTAATTTTTGACAAAGAAATGAATAAAGCATTACTATTTCTTCTTTTATACTGACTCTGGTTCAGATGTATTAGACCGCGGATACACCTCAGAGTCAAGATAGGCCCTAATACTAATTCCGTGTAATTACTTCGTCAGAAATTTAAGTTTAATTGTCATGATTGAGAAATTAAGTCATATCCTACTGCCTAAGCATAAGATAGAAAGCACCAGACAGTGAGAAGGCTAAACTGACCTGTGAAAGATCTGCTTCCTTGGCCCAAAGATTTCATTTTTTTTTCATCTTGTGCCCTTTTTCTACCCTCAAAAACTCCTCGTGATTCTTTTGTAATCTCTGTGAACTCAGTGAACTCCATATCCACGCTAAACAGTTCTATGGTACATTGAAAGACATCAGAGTTCAATCAACTATGATTTAATTGTTCACATATAACATACACTGTGCACAGTAATTCCTATAGTAGAACAGAATATTGGGCAGTAACGGCCAATATTGATCACGGTTGGCCCACAGTTGGGCCGATATTGGGTCCATATCCTGTCCTGATAGGGATAGTATTCACAGTAAACATACATTATTTACTACTCGTTTTCAATTAAAACACTTTAAATTATACCACTTCAACAGATTTTATTTTCTCTTCCAGTAACCTTCACCTGCTTAGCAATTTCTTCATGCTTCCCAAATTGAGAACCACTACTTTAATTATGATCATGAATAATAGCTGTTACCACTAGTGATTGGTTCACATGTCTTCCAAGGCTAATCGCTATATAGCTATTGTTTTGGAGTAAACATAGGAAAAGGGAACATTAGTAATGTAAGTGCTTGCACAGTAAAAAAAAAAAAGTAAAAATATAAATAAATAAATAAAACGGTTTCATAAAACTGAGAAACAAAGTTCTTATCTGTGCACCGGCAAACTATTTTCTTAGAAATGAGATGAGAACATTCTCATTTAATTGAAAATGAGAGCATACCGGTTTGTAAATAAGATCAGTGATCTCATCTTAAAAAATGGCATGATCTCTTTTTTCTTTTAAAAAAAATAATGAGAATGCTCATACCTCATTTCTAAGAAGAAAAAAGTATCCCAGTTCACAGATAAAAACTTTATTTCACAGTTTTAAGAAACCGTTTTCATTTTTACTGTGCGTAATTTTCCGCCATAAGTTTACTTGATTTAATAATGAAGTAGTTCTTTGTTTATTGGTATATTCCTGTTTCATTTTCTCCTGATAGTCAGACAGGAAGAAAATAACTTCGAAAGATAAGAAAGGCACTTTTAAAAAAAGTTTGCCGGCTTTCCTGCCACTGAGTACATGAATAAGTCTGAGAAAGGCTGCCGGGGGGCAGATCATCATTCCTTTTGTTCTAGTGTCTTTTACGCCTACTGCTTTCAACTGCTGCTAAGATACAACTTGGAACTGAGATTTTTTGGCGGGGTGAGAAGGGGTGAAATCATGGAACCGCAACAAGAGAGAGATAGAGAGCGATAGAAAGGATAGAGAGAGAGAGACAATCATACAGCCACTCGAAGGAAAAAGCAACCATGCATGAGGTTCTTCTCTCTTCCTGGCTCTGGGTTGGCAAAGTTCATCGGACCGTTGCGTTTTCTCTCTAACTCGAAGTTTCCGCGAAACCGAACCGAGTGAAGGCAAGTAAGAACCTCAGAAGGAGGTTGGAAAAAGCAATAAAGAAGAAGGGGAATGACGCAAGGATAAGGAACTAAAACGGAGAGACAAGAAGAACTGGATGATACATGAAGAAGCGAAACAGAGGGAGAACTTACTTCAAGCGTATGTACAAGAGTATTTGCTCGATCCTCCATAGTCTTATCTGGAAGGTATCTGGTCGTCTTGTGGGTGGCAAACGGTATTATACCAAAAATTCGTTGTTCCAAAAAAGGGAAAGAAAATAGAAGGCTATCTGGAGGTCCTCTTATCAAGATATTCTTGCGGCGGCCTTTAGCTTTGTGGTTGTCATGTCCTATTCACTTTCTCTATCCCTTTCTGTGTGTGTGTGTGTATGTATGTATATATGCATGTGGCTTTGTGTGTGTGTCGCAAGAAGAAATTTCTTGTTTCACAAAAAAGGACGCTTTAGCTAGGCAAGAGAGGACTGCTCTTCCAAAAATCCTTTCTCGTACTTCTTCGTCTTCTCATTTCTCAACCTCTTTCCACCTCCTGTTTCCCCACCACACACACACACACACTTTTCATCACTCCCTCTCTCTCTCTCTCTTTCGCTTTCTCTTAACCCCCTATTTCTCTCTCTCCCTCTCGTCTCTCTTTTCTTTTTCCTACTACCACTACTACAACAACTCCTGCCCCAGCTTCAGAGTTCCATCGATCCTCTATGCCTAGCCATTACACGGTACATGCAGTATTATCAGCTCGTTGAGCACAAAGCTTATACCAGTTTCACGGGTTGCTAACTTGGACGTGTAATTTTGCATTTGGGTTTGTGTAAGCGTAGTTTTCAGTTAAGTGGTCCACAAAATTCGGCAACTCTATAAAGGTTTGGGTGGCAAGACCGGAGACTCCAGTATATAGCTAGCAGGCTTTGCTTGCAGAGTTCTTCGGCTGCTGCTTATAGTGGCAAATAAGAATTTTTTTCGTCAACTGTTTGTTAGTTGTTGTTGTTTTAGTATTATTCTTCTGTTGCTGCGGCGATGGTTCGTTTTTTCGTGTGTGAATATTTTTATTTACGGTTTCATCAAGCTGTGCAGCTTTTATGTATATTTATAAAACTACCAATTGCGTGTGGTATTTTTTCCCCTATTTCTTTAAGGTTGAGCATAATCTTATTCACTGTCTTACCTCTTCCTCAAGTTCTAATTTCGACTTTCTTGTTTTCCTCTTATTCCTATCCAACATTTTTTTTCTCTTCCTGTTTTCCATTTCTTCCTCCAATTTTTTTTCATTGTCATTATCGTCGCTAAGAAATTTTTATGTGTTGTTTCGTTCCTTTAAAAACAATATATAAATTTGTGGAAACATATGCACAAGTGTGGTTGTCAGAAAGTGTGTATTGTGTGCAAGGAGCCCTCGAGGAAGTTAGTTATCTTAGAAGGCCAGAATTCGAACAACGAAAAAGCATTTTGTAAGTGCTCTTTCGGTTGGCTGATTTACTTCCAAGTTGTTTTTGTGTGTGTTGATGTGATTGGACGATTCCAAGCAATGGGAACCACCCCCTTTATCTTCAATGTTTCCCGCGCGCTCTCTCTCTCCGTCCCTTCTCTCTCTCTCTCTCTCTCTCTCTGAATTATACCCCACATTCACATATATTTCATACATAGTTACACACACACACACACTCACATATTTGTGGTGCGTATACATATATATGCAATTCATATTTTAATCAAATTTCTACATTAAAGTATTGTGGTGCCATGAAGATACTATTATATATATCGACTCCAGAAGCCAAGGGATACAAGTGACACTGACGAATAAAAAAATGTCGAGATAATCTCTTATATATAAACCGAAATATATGTGACCTAAAATGGTTGTGTTTTGGACATAAACACATTAAAGTTCAAGGATTCTTTGGTCAAAATATGACAGTTTTGTCTCATATATTTCGAATTATATATAAAAGAAAACTTTGAACTTTTTTTAAAATTCGTTAATGTCCCTTGGCTTCTGGACTCCTTATATATGATAGAAATGAGAGGAATCTAGATCCAATAAACATACTTGAACACAGGCACACACTTACACACTGAAATATAGGAACAATGAAATAAGTACAATTTATAGAAAATTGACATAATTTCAATAAATATAAAACTTCTTTCTTTAACAAATTTATATCCGATTAGAATTGAAACTACTATTTCAAGAAAATTTGTATCAAATCTGCCGAAGATCGAACCTATTTGCTACAACAGACAGCGAAAGTTTCTTGTAAGTATATGTATTTACCAATCTGTCACGTTCATTAGCTCCTATAATAGACCCAGCGTGGCTCAGCGGAATGTACGCGCCCTAATGATCCCAAGATTCCCTCCTTCAATCCTGCTACAGTGTAAAGGAAACGGTTTATTACTTTTGAGAATAAAGTTCCTATCTGTGCACTGAGAAACAATTTTCTTAGAAATAAGATATCAGCATTCTCATTTAATGGAAAATGAGAACATGCCGGTTTGGATATAAGATTAGTAATCTTATTTCTAAAGCGGTATGCTTGCATTTTAAATTAAAATGAGAGTGTAGATATTATTTCTAAGAAAATTTTAATATTTTTTTTTTATAGTGTATGAGCCACTTATATTTATTTCCCCATGCATTTTATCAGTCTTACAAGGCAAATGCCGCGACAGTATTTTAAATGAAGGCCGGGACTACTATTTCTTCTTGTGTTGAACGGGCAATTACAATTTATTCTTCAGACGAACTGAAACCTTAAGTTATTTCACTTTCAAAAAAAAAAATAATAATAATAATAATTAGCCGCTTTCTTCTTTAAAAAGTCAAACAAATCAGACAACCGATTGCATGGAAATTTCCGGTGACGTCACGGATGAAAAAGATAAAAGTTTTTTACGAATATCTAAATGAAGGAGTCTCGCAAATGATTTTGGATATTTTTGTCTTTTAAATTCTTGTTGTTGTTGTTGTTACTGGTAAACGTACTAGAGAATAATTTGCACAAAATTCTCTTACGAATCGATCGAAAAAAAAAAAAAAGGACTGAATAATAATGCGAATGTGAATAATTTTCATAACGTGAAGCTGAATGATGGACGAGGAAGTTCTATATTTTTTTACTTAAATATTTTTGGACGCTGAAATGTTTTCTTTATTTTTATTAGTAACGTTTTACGTAAGAAGTTGTTTGACTTATTTCAGGAAATGTAATAATAATAATAATAATAATAATAATAACAGTGTCTAAATCCTATGTAATGGTCAATTTTTCAGGTCGGTAGTCTACTAAACTAAAACATATAAGCTATGACTTTGCATATTTTCAAATGCCTTCAATATTCTTCTATTCAGATAGAGATAAGGACCCAAAAAGAAAGTAAAGATCTTTATTCTTAAAACAGTAGGAAAATATTTCCGAACGCTAGTAATTTGCTAATGATTTGACATAAATTTCGTTATTCCAAAGTTATCTGAATGCATCACTTCAAAAAACTGTCTTCACATGTTGTCCTCGCTGGTATATACTATACTAGTTTCCCTTACGTTGCGGATAATTCCTAAGAGTCAAGGAAAAAATGAATCAAATGATTTCTGTCTGTGTGAATATTATTATTATTATTATTATTATTGTTATTATTATTATTATTATTATTAGTAGTAGTAGTAGTAGTAGTAGTAGTAGTAGTAGTAGTAATAGTAGTAGTAGTAGCAGCTATACGAAAAGAAGAATAAAAACAAAAGGAAAAGCTGTTTCCTGATTGAAAGATTTTTTTTCGTTCAACGAATATCCAACTGTCTATCTCTATGAAGCAAGAACATTTCTATTCTAGACTTAATAAATTAGTATTAATAAGAGAAGATAAAATTAATTGTATCAGCGGTAACAGGACTATGGCTTACGCCTGTCCCGATACGGGAAAGCCCCTTATTATTGTCACGTCGAAACTTAGCTACTAAGAAACTAAAAAAAAAAGAAAAAATACAATTATAGTAGTACCTAATAGCCGTTGTATTATTTTAATATTTTTTTTTCAAAAAAGAAAAAAGAAAAAATAGTGTAATATTTAAACACGCATGCTCAGATGGATTCACCTCCAAGTAACATCGGAATTTGTACCCAGTCATACAATTTCTTCAAAAAAGTTTGGAATGGATAGATATATCTTTAATATATCTTGATTCCAATAATAAGACAATAATTATATGACTGCATTAAATACAAATTTATTAAGAACATAGAAATCTATATTCATATCTATTTGCCTATACTTGTCTGTCTATCTATCTATCTGTCTATCTATGTATAATTTGGAACATATTTGAATGAGATATTGCATATTGCTTTTTTTTACTCATTGAGCATTATAAAAAAAACTATTACCCTACAAGTTGTACTTGTTTAAAATATGTATCTTATTTTATTTTCTGAATTATTTAAATGGTAAAGAAAAAGTACACTTCTCTTGTACTTTGACGTATCTTTCACGAAACTCAAATAAGTCTTGAATTCTTTTTCACCTGTGGTCACTTTCTAAACACATTCAGTCTAATTTGTTTCCACACTTGAAGTGTATCAATAGACATTCTGTGTTATTGACCTAGGAAACATTTTTTTTTTAAATGTTGGTGGAAAGGTTGATAAAATTAGGTTCGTCTGCAGACACATATCTAGAAGTTCGTTTTCGGAGGGATGTACGAGCTTCCGGGCGGGGGAGGGGTCCAAGGTGAATATAAGTATGAAATGTGTGTTACATTTTATGTTATTACACTTAAAATTATGCTAAATCTTAATAAATATCTGAGTTTGTGGGGGGATACGGTACCCCCAGACCATGTAAATACGTCAGCGTTCGTCTCAGTGATAGTGTGTATTACTTTAATTGGTTGAGTTGCAAAGACTTAATCCATTCGTCACTGTTCTCGTGATATGCTGAAAAGAAGTTAATGCAAAAATCACTGAGAACTTTTTCACATTATATTGTGTTTAAAAAGTGTTAAAAATATAATATTGAACAGATAACGAAACGTTTAAACCTCACCCTTCCAGAAAGACACAATAAACTCCAACCTTCTTAAATACATTACTTAACATTTTTTTAGTCAAATATTAAAGGGTAACACTGAACAAGTTAATCCATGACTTAATATAGGAATCATGGATGGGGAACTCCCCATTTTTTCTATTCCTTTCATGCCACCTGATGTTAGCTCGAGAATTAATTAAACAAATATTTTTTACAAATTCCTCGAATATTATGTCTTTCGACGTCTTTGGTTATACAGTTAAGAGCTCGCTGGAGAAACATTTTGAGTGAATACGCGAAAGAGTCAAGAATAATTTTGGGCTAAATAATCTGCCAAAAGTTAAATCTGTATGACTGTTTTCTAATAGTGAAAATAAGTTAAATTTGATCTTCCTAAATAAACCTGCATAAAGTGTTTTGTATAAAAAGTGCAAGAAATTTGAAATATTTATTATTGTAAATTTTGTGTTATTGTTACATGCAGTTTTTTTTTTACTTTCTCAACGTGAAACTACGCCCTTTGAGTTTACATTTAAAAACTTGTAAATATTTATATTACTTTTTGTAACTCTGCAACTTTATCAGAGAACGCGTGTGCATGCAATACCTGAACAAGTAACGGAGGTGACAGTTAATGATTATAAGTTTTAAATGGAAGCTCAAAGCGTAGTTTCGCGTTGAGAAAGTAACACGAATAAATTTAAACAAGTAACAGTAACACAAAATTTACAATAACGAAATTTTCAAAGCTCTTGCGCCCATTCAAAAATTTATTTTTCACAAAAAAAAAAAAAAAATATTTTTATTCAGGAAGATTAAATTCAATTTTATTTTCACTATTAGAAAACAATCAAAACAATTTTCATTTCTTTTTCATTCGACCCTACTGAATTACGGTTTAAAAATAATAAAGTGAATCTGAATAAAAGTCGAGAAATCTCTAAATTATTTTTGTTTGGACATTCTGTGGTGATTTTCTTTACTAATGTTCCATGCAGTCGATTATCTGACTTTTACCCCCAGAAAAATGCTTCTCCCAAATACTTAATTAGACAACTCCGAAATTATTTGGCATATGGAAAATTTATCAACAAAAAAAAATTAAAGTCTAAAAACTCTTCGTTTGATTTTTGAATTTTATTTATCGGATTTAGCACTTCTACCTTTTCTATTTCCCAGGCCGGGATAGAAACAGAAAGCATGTAGGAAGGGGACGACCAAGGCCTAAGTTGAAAGTGTCATCCTGACATTTGCTCGGTGTGACTGATGAAAAAATCTGGAAAAACTCAGTTAGGATGATCAGCAGCTGGTATCGAACCGAGGGCCTCTCGAATATGAAACCAACGCTCTGCTTATCGTATGCACTGTTCACCTTTTCTGACAAAATATTCTTTATTACGAGACGAATATAGTACCACTGACGTATATACTCCACGTATATTTTCTTTTAAGTTT
>JAGDQP010007303.1:0-16626 GCA_022664845.1 Lepisma saccharinum
GTGGTTTACAATTGAAAAACCCACAAATACAAGGGCATGCTCTCAGAATACATCGTACTTTACAAATAATTTGTGCTTTCTCTGAAAATTTTTCATATGGTCTTTTTCAAAATGTATTATCTTTAATAGAGTTAACGGCGCCGGTGGACATGAATAAATGGAGGCACCTCCTTCCGTACCTAAACGAAATTTTTTTAGATATCGCATATGCTTTGATTAACAAACAAGAAATAGAAAATCTGTCCACCAAACATTTGTATCACGAACTTGTAACGAAACAAAATTTGTCTGTGAGAATTACTGAAAAATTTCGAATACATCAGTGGCCTCTGATTTGGTCCACTCTAGCGCAATTAAGAAACGAACCTGCTCTCCATCAAACCTGTTTTTTTATTGTTAATGACAATTATCCCACCCGTGACTTATTCTATAAATATGGTATTATTCAGGATAGCAAATGTCAAGTATGTGGCGCCGAAGAGTCTATTCAACATAAACTTACCACATGTAATCAAGTTGGTGCAATCTGGCAGGAATATTTAACTATTTTTGGTAGGATTACCCGACAGCCTCCTCATAGTTTGGACTTTCATACTCTCATTTCGTTTCCCTGCTACAAATATTTTCCTCCAACAAAACGTAAATTTTTAATTTGGTTAACAGCTACAACTTTGTATATTATATTGGACCTACAGTATACTGATTCTGTTGACTTGTATAAAAATACTTTATTGTTAAGATTTTTTGAACTCTCACCCGAATGTCGAATCAAAATGTATGCCAACTATCATAGGGCAATATATTAATGGCAATCTGCTATTCAGTTGCTAGAGTGTTTATGTACTTTTGTATGTAAGAGGTAATGTATTTGCATTATTTTCGAGAAATAAAAAAAAAAAAAAAGTTGGTAGAGCGCTCACCTCTGGTGCTAGGGGTCGTTGGATCGATCCTTGCTCATGCCATGTGGGCTTTATGGTGGACAAACACCGTGTGCGTGGGTTTTCTCCCGTTTCCTCCCACTTTCTTTATTCCACCAATTCATCCCGTTATCATCCATACGGTCTGAGCCATAGTTGCCTAAAGGCCTTAAAATAAATTCAATTCAAGCTTGTGCGATGAAACTTGAAATTGATTTGAATTTTGTTTTGTTGCAAGACACTTCTGCTGTGGTTTCAGTGCGATGAAGTACCTTCACGTGCTAAGACTGTTTTGCCGTATGCTATCTTCACCAACTCCCATCCTTTGTCTCAGTGCCGAATCTAGGGGGCAGGGGGGAAGCGCCCAGGACGACACGTTTAGGGGAGCGGCAAACGGCTAAAAAAAATAAAACTCCTAAAAAGGAAATAAAATTACCTATTAAATTGAAATTGAACTAAATGTGTTCAAAATTTCAAGACATTTTTTGTGTTATTTAATAGAACCTACCTTCATCTCTAATATTCAAAATCGTGATTCAAGCCAGCCAGATAGGCTACTGCCTTACTGCAGTTAGTAATGGCGATACCACGACAGGCTCCAGAGATGATGATGATAAAAGTACACTAGGTGATGCGAGACAATGTTGTGCCCGTCGCGTCGACTAGTCGTGTTGTTTGGGTAAAAAAAAAAAAAAAAAACAATGAAAAGAGCGGTGGAATAGGCGGCAAAATTTACTTTGCTCTCCATAGGAAAATTTCTAGATCCGGCACTACGTTTACTACAGGTGTCTCTTGCGATCTGATGAACTAAGCATATCATATATAGCGCTTGGAAAGTCAGCTAGCGCGTGATTCCGTGGTCTGGTGACTACAGCATTTGGATTCGTGTGGCAGTGGTCTTCACATCGATTCCCACCCAGCGCATTATTTTTATTTTTTCCTAACAAGTACATTCTTGTTCTGTCAAAGCTATTTCAACCTTGATTCGTGTAAACTAGACTGCTGATTCAACCATTTTAAACCTTTTTGGCTTGATTTGTTCAGCTTGCATTGTTGTGCTATTGGGAAAGTAATCTTGTTTGAGTTTCGAGTCAGGTCAAAATCGCTATGAGGGGAGGTGATCTATGCGGCTTTGAACCAGTCTCGAAAGTATATTTCAAACGACACCTCAACCACAACGCATTTTCTATGCTGTTGCTGATGCATTAGTTAGTTCCTTTCTGAAAGATAAGCAGAGGCGGCGTTAGGTGAGCGCGGGGCCTAGGGCAATAATGACCCCGCGGGGCCAAAGTACAAGTAAAAATCGCTGAGCGCCGAAATGTTACATCTAAAGCCGATAAAGCAGTAAGCAACTTCCCCCTAAATGCTTCCTCTCACTTCTTCCTTTCATTCCTAACCCTAAATTTATTACTAAATATTATCTTTTTTAATGAACAACAGTTTCTTATGAAAAAAAATCCGACATAATTTATTTAAAGAAAGTACCATATATTTTAAAAACTGCATTGCTAATTACAAGTGCTTCTTTATTCATTTCCATTTCACATTACATTTCGCATGGAAACTATACAAACTAGTTTATTTGTAAACTTTTTTTTTACAAATCAACTTTTACATCATTGAGCAAGAAAAATATCAACTCGGAACGCGGGGTCTCCCTAAGCGCGGGGCCTGGGGCGATTCCCCCGTTGCCACCCCCAAACGCCGCCTCTGATGATAAGAGTCAACAAACTGTATAATGTCAGGAAAAAAAAATGTGGCTCGATCACATTTCAATATATCCATATAATCAAATAGTTGTTAGAGAGTTGCTAAGGCTAAGTTGATTGCAAAAACTCTTCAACACTATAAAAGCATTGAACGTTATCAATCCTTACTTACGTACAATTTAATTTTCTTTTTTGCATTTGTGTTTTGGGCTTCAATAATGAAATCAGGTTCGCGTATAGCCAGTCGCCTGGGAATTCTGGGTTCTGCTATTTCTGGAAGCAAACACTCCATACATATATATATAAAAAAAAACTTTTTAATTTTGGTAACATTTTGATACTCCAAAACTCTTGGTCCCTCTGGATTTCGTCAATGAAGAGAGACCTGTCGCTGTCAGTTGCCGCAACAAAATAGCATTTTTGAAAACCACACACATTTAGTTGACAGAAGTCAACCTTGTACTTGATAATAATATTTATGCGTTTTATTCAAATGGATTGCGTTGTTTTCATTCACTGCTGACTGCTGAGAAAAGATCTTTTTTTTTTAATAGCTACATTGTAAAGTCCTGTCTCAATAGCAGAAGGGGCAGAAAGTGCCAGACTGAGAAAGAAAAGGAAGCAAGGCCGAACACAATACATCCACTAACATCGCATGAGGCCTGAGGCAAAAAGACTTTTTGGTTCATCCACATGTGACTAGACAACGAAGTGGGTGAAGAAAAGTGACAGGGGAAAGGAATTCGGTACGACACGGTTGGTATTGGCTACCCCTGGCAGGAGAATTGCAGAACTAATGAACTTTGTCTACAATCTTAAGGTGGCAACGTTGCGTCCGAAAGGAGCTGGGCGGCGTGAGCTGGGGAGGAACGCAGCCCCCGGTTAGCGGTGGACATACGCAAAAGTGTCGTTTACGCACAAGTGCTGTTAACATTCTATTTCACATTGTTCCATGTGGACTCTCCTTAGACGGGAGCCAGGTCAAGTGCGGTAGTGATTGATATACATTGGGTCAAGTGCTTCGTGAAAAAAAAATGCTGTCGTAACCATTTTCTTACCGCCTATGTGTCCTCCCCCCCCCCCCTTTTGGGAAATCACTGCTCGAAATATAACGGTTCGTTCGTACGTTCAGTTATTTGGTGTCTACTCAACAATCAAAGGTTGAAGAACCTTAGTTTGAGTTTGCACCAATTTGACTTCTATTGTTGTCAAATAGTATTGTTGCTGAAGAACTTGAAGAACACTTTTTTTTTTATTATTTATGAAGAAAGTGGTGGTGGTCTTCTCGTTAGGTTTTCTGTCTGACTCATATTTATAAATTTTGTTATAGGAAACTGGATTACTGTGCTAGTATGTCAACACGAACCAAAACAAACAAGTCATGTAAATAAAGAACTGTGAAATGCAAACATAATCAGTTTGTAAAAGCAGACGACACCGACTCCAAGCGGTGACGCTTGGATTTGAGGTAATCACGCCTACAGAAAGGCCTATAGAAGGCCAACCTGATACCTTCAGGACATCACTTAATCATTTCAAGTAGTGGTCACCTCTTCTCCCCTCTGACTTGCTTTTGGAGTCAGAGTGCCTCCTCTACCCCCGACTTGGTTTTGGAGTTGGAGTACATTTCCTCTCTAACTTGGTTTTGGAGTTATAATCCTCATTACAACTCTCTCTCCTCTCCGCAAACACCAACGTCAAATATATAAGTCGCAACAGTCAAGAGATGACCAACGATAATCACTGCAAGCCCATGTACCGGGCCCTTATTTTATCATCTGTCGGTGCAATCATTTTATCGACAGACCATCTTGTCGACAACTCATTTTGTCGACAGGTACGTTTCATCGACAAGTATTTTGTCGACAGGTACGTTTCGTCGACACATCATTTTGTCGACAAGTAAGTTTTCTCCAGTAATAATTTTGTAAATATATAAGTCCATCAACAGCTAAAATTTTAGACTATTCATTTTGCCTACAGCTAACTTGCGTCACGGGTTTGTGACGGGAAATTAAATTTATATTCATGTAGCAAAGTAATCACCAAAATAACTAAATTTGTAATTTTCTTATTTCTTATACGTTTTACTCCTTTTCTCGATTTCGTATTTTACAGTGAAGGGTATCGGGAGAATACAGGGAATGTCCAATTCTAGCAATTTTGTACTGTATAGCTCATTCTGTTTCTGTTGGGGAAAATTGAAACTATACAACTGTCAAAGAACGAAGGAGAACACTTCTAAATGACCACAGGAGACAATATTACCTTTGTCAAGCGATTAAGGTACTCAAAGTTGATTTTCTCAATAAACCTGTTTTGTGACATTTCTTGTTTTCTCCCATTACTCTTCAAGTATTGTGTAGACTGCGTACGTTTAATTATGGCCAATAGATGAACATTGTCACTGTTAAACAGAAAATGAAGTCATCGTTTGTCTTTGTTATTATTTTGACAAGTTTTGATTGAATTCTTTAGAAAGTATTTTGCTGTAGTCTCCTGAGCATATTAAAATTTACACTATGAAACCTTGTTTCTCTTTCAGCTGTGTAAATTAAAAAACTGCTGAAAGCGTAATGAAGGAACCTGGTCTTGTAAACCAATTATGTGCAGTAAATATTTTATGTCGAATAATGGTTTTAGCTTGTTATGGAGTATCATGAGCAACAAATTTACTAAATAAAAATAAAAAATTTACTGCTCGATGTTAGAAATACAATTTATTATTTAGCTCGCGTATTAAATACACACTTTTAAAGCATAACACAACGTTTCGACTACGTCTGTAGCCTTTATCAAGTGTAGTGTTAACAGATTTTTTTTTTAAATATGTGAATACTTATTGTTGTTAGACCATATTTATTTGTTTGATAAGAACGTTTTTTTTAAAAAAATCTATAAATGTTGATGACGTTTATCCATTCTTGGTTTAAGCTTCCGTATTCGTTTTCATTAATATTAGCAAATATTAATGAATGTAGCAAATGCGATACCCTTCTCTATACACAATAAATGTAGCAGGATTGATGTATGTGTGCGTCTATTGAATTTCGGGTTGAAGCACAGTAGAGAACTAAAGTCATGTAGTCCAATGTCTTATTTCTACAATTTCCATAGAGGGGGGTCTCAGAAAGTAGAATACCGTTTTTATCCGTTCATATCCCAGGCTTGGAGGATATTTCAGAAAGCAGAGCCAGGGCAGACTTTTGCAGAGAGGGGGAAATTCCATCCATCCCTCGCTACAAATTGAACACTGATTTAATCATGACTGCTCAACAGCAGATTGATTGACGACGATTCCAGTGATGAAGAACAGCAAAATTTTGGCAGGGTGAGAACAGTGAAAGAGATAATTAATTTTGAAAACTTTGGTTAGTTCCATTTCAAAGATACCTTTCGTCTATCGTATTCTTAAGTTGAATATGTCCTTTCTTGTATTGCTGCCCGAATAAGGAATTCTACAGAAAGAAGCATGGCATTATCCGCAAAACAAGGTGCTCTTGACATTGCACTGGTTAGGAAATGGAGCACAAGTGCATGTGATAAGTACTGCCCATGGTGTAGAGCAACAGTGTCAATAATCGTCGATGAAGTAGTCAATTGTGGATGAAATGTTCTTGCAAACTGTGAAGTGGCCTGAAAATACTGATACCATTGCGCATAGTTTCTTTTAGAAAGGTGGATTTCCGTTTGTGGCCGGTTGTGTCAATGGAACTTTCATTAACATTGATTCGCCAAATGATTACGAAGAGGTGTGCGTTGATAGATATGGAAATCATTCAATTAATGTATTATTGATATGCGGTCCCGACTACATGTTCTACGCTGCAAATGCGAATTGACCTGGAAGTACACATGAAGCCAGAGTGTTACGCAATAGTCGCATATTCCATATACTTGAAAATGGTTGGAGGCCTTTTTCAGGGGCTGTTATCTTGGGAGATAGCGCTTATGGACTGAAGGAATGGTTGATTCCTTATTTGAATCATAATCCCGACGATCCTGTAGAAAGGCTTTTTGACAGAAGGCACAAATCGACTCGTCGCGTAATCGAATTCAGCATCGGAATATAAGAGAGGTTTCCCGTACTAAATCATCTGCGGGTAGAACCTGTCCGTGCAGCCAAAATCACGTTAGCTTGCACAGTTTTACACAATATTGCGTCTACTATCGATAGAAACGACATTCCTCGAAATTTGGAGGAACATAGTGAGGACGTCCAGGGGGAAAATGCTGACGCTGCTATAGAGCTTGGAGATAGTGACGCTGACGAAGAACCACAGCCTGCTACTATCAACAGACTAAACGCTTTACTGCGGCATTTCGTGTGAAGTAGCAGAGTCCTTTTGCGCAATATACTAATCTATAATTGTGCAGACTTAGTATATATTGTTGTAACCCCAAAAAAACTACAAACTAATATTGAAACCTAAGTTGTACGCGTATAATGAAAACAGCGAAATTCACATTCCATGTGAAATAAACTAATCTTACACTATACATCAAGATAAAATATTGATTTTCTATTTTAGTGAAATTCTAACTTTTCTTTTTCATGGTTAAACATTGTACTCTGATAATAGATCTGAGGTATAGTCCCACTGTATCTGTAGTATTGACAACATCAAAAATTGTTACTTTTTACAAGGGCAAAACTGAGAATCAGTTCCCTGCGATTGACTGTTTCTAAACAAACTACACCTAACTTGCTGACGTGAGAGATGTACGAGAAATTCATTCATCTATTCCCTTCACGGTAATTGTATAGGCCTACAATGAATGATCTTGGAATATCAACTGGTCCTATTCGAAATTAGACTTATGTGATGCACCTGGTGAACACCGACATAATCACTACCTCTCGTGAACATTATATTTGTAATAATAGTATTTCAAGTTTCAAGAACAATACTTCTAAGTTACCTGATACAAAGGTCAAGTTCGCCTACAGTCAAATAGAATTGTATTTTATAAATGCGTTTATTAACGAATCGTTAAATACGAAGTACTAATTATTTCCTGAAGCGTGAGCTTGAGCCAAGCGCTGCGTTGCGTTGCTAAACATACTACCTGTATGCATAACGTGGCTTGCTTCGTAATACTTTTGTTTCTTACATAAACCTGAGCCAAAAGCCATAAATCAATTCAAAACATTTCGTACATAGACCTTGTATATAGCGTATAAAGGTATTTGTTACCTAACTCAAATCGGTTTGTCATTTGCTTCTATGACTACGGTATTGATTATTACGGTACTCAAAGAGGAGGTTTCAATTATAATCACTGCGCAACGTTAAAGGCAGAGAAAATCAACTTATGCTGCATTGTGTATCGTAGGGAAGAGATAGTAGGACCTATTGTTATAAAATTAGCCTAACTAATCCCGCTAGCGCTTGCCCGGCGTTAATTCATGTCGTGGGCATAGTAGAAAGTGACTAAGGCGGAGTGGGTTGATTTTACTTCCACTACAGAAGAAAATGTACTATCTCCAACGTGTATAGAAGTGTTGAAAAGCAAAATAGGCTTATAAGAAAGTTTCGATTCATGGAAATGTGAAATAAGAAAGGAACGACCAAAGGGTGCATCCGCGTTCAGCCGAACATATGGCGTGAGAGTTCAGGAGAATGTGAATCGGGTATAATAATAAAAAGTAATCTAACCTGATTTCAAAGCACGTATCTTCGTTATCGCTCTCGACATATTAATCGTGATTTTTGTAGCGAAATGCGCGTCAGTCATAACATAATACATAATTGTGTATGGTGAACAACTGATGACAACTGACTTTTCATAACACTTGCTGGGTTGCTGACTTTTGATATGCTGTGTCTGTGATAATTATTTACAAGGAAATGAATGGCACGCAGCGTACATAAGGCTCAATAGTGTAACAGGGTGATTTAAAAAAAATAGAAAGAAATAATGAACGAGTAATAGTGTCCTGACAGTAATTCTTATAAAACATTTTTTTAAACTTTTTAGAACATCGCATTTAGAGCAATTTGTTTTTTGTATTTGAGCGTGAAAAAATAGAATATCACATTTTTTTTTCGTTCGGTTGTGCTAGTTGCAACCAAGAACTGCGTTATCAACGAGCGGTCAACAATGAACTCTTTATTTGTTTTCGCCGCAACAACAAAAAGGAAAAAAATCTAGTTGCTGAAGGCTTCGATTCAAATTTTTCATATTCAGAGGGGAGAAAAAGGACGAATTGATTGGACGTTCGTGATTGTTTTGCATATGATAAATAGTGGTCGTATTGAAATTCAGGTACGATTCAAGATTTTAAAAGTAAATACACATGTTAATCGTGAGTGTTTGGACTACATAACGTAACTGACGATATGGATTTACAAATCGTGCACTTGAATGTATGATCGAGCTAAGGTAAGATGTCTTACTTTATTAACTTTTGGTAGGACCTGAAGGTCCTTGGTGTACACTCGCCTACTATATATTTGGAAATGCAGTCCGAATGAAAGTGCTTCAACTATATGCAAGTTAATGCTATAGATCACCCCTGCCATCTTGGTATGACCTTTCCATTGATTTACATATGAATGGTTTTACTCGTCTTATGTCTCTCAGAAGTAGAATATTCAAGTTCCGCTTTCACGAACTTTTCCGTCGTGGTTATTTTGACTCTCGTAGAGTTTTGGTTTGTGAAGTTTCTACAATATATGAGTATAATGTATTATTAATAGTTTCCCATATAAATCACAATATGTCAACGGGAAATTATACTGCTCGTGTTTAAAATATTGCATTTCTATCAAACAGCACAAGTCAAAGAAAACATGACGAAACAGTAGGCGAAAACAGAAGTTAAAAATTGCGCGCTCCTAAGAGACATAAGACTAGTAAAACAATTTCCATGTAAATCAATGGAAAGGTCATACCAAGATGGCGGGGGTGATCTACACCGTTAATTATTTTGATCCATTTTCTTCATTATCTGCATTGATAAAGTGGAATATCGACAGGCAAGGACAAGTACATATAAACCTTGGTCTTAAGAAGCGATTGTGTTTTAAGTCGAGACAATACACCCATCCTGATGCGAAAAGACGAGTCAACCCCTCGTCTCAGCGTCTTCAGGTCTCAGCGGTATTTACATAATTTGGTTGTGTCCTGATAAACGAGAGCGCTACTAATTCGAAATACAAGCGTATTCAAAATATACAATTTTTCTGAATCTTCGGGTGATAATTTCGCACTTTAAAGTTAACTTTTTTATGTTACGCTGCTCCTATTTTTTAAAAAGATGTATCATCGTCTTTCTCTCGTCGAGTACTACAAGTAACAATCAAAAACCTTTGGCCTATATATTCCCCCTCCCGCCGAAAACTTCACTTAAATTCTTCACAGTCTTCCTTAAAATTTCAATATATAGTTTTCTAAGCGGTGGTTCACTGGTAGAGCGCTCACTTCTGATACGTGGGGTCTTCAGTTCGATCTCGATTCATGCCATGTGGGTTTTGTATGGTGAACAAAAAGCACGTGCATGGGTTTTCTCTGGTTTCTCCCGTTTTCTCTCTGTTTTTATTCTACCAATTTTTCAGCCATCATCAATTCGACCTGGTCCAAAGTTGTCTAAAGCCCTTAAATAAAACTCAATTAAAAATCCAAACTTACAGACACCGTTATGTAAAAGCGTTGAAACTTAACGAAACATGGCTACCTTACCTTCTCTCCTTTTAGAGTTACATGTTATCATTCAATTGTTTTTCGACTTAATGCTTTATGTCAATCGATTCAAGTTAACTATGAGCAGTGAGGAGTTTGCGCGACTAACATCAATTCTTCATAATCGAAATAGTTATACTTGTATTAGACGATCTTGTTACAAAATTGTATCTAGTAGGGTCAATATACGTCCCGAAAACATTTCTCGGGATGCTTGAATATTCCGGTTTTTCATCTAACGCGAAAGAAATAGATCAATTGAGGGGCGTTTTCTCAAAACTCCATAACTAAAAAAGGACTTTTCTTCATATAATCTGTTTCTCAAATACCCCCAAATCACGATAAAACGTTATTTGTATGTTCTACGTCCCATGCTTAACGATGCTATAAAATTACTTTACTCGACATTCCCACAGGGATGTCAAACAACCTATACACGCTATGAATTATTACGGTGATCAATCGTTCCGAACTTTAGACTTGTGCTCCAATTTTCAGGGGGAAAAAGATAATTTCATACAAAAAGGATGATTTTACATTTGTGTCACTGTAGTGCTCTTGAGCGTTCATAATTATTAATAGGATAGCTAACAACATAAATAATAAATTATTGTAGTTTACTCATTAGTAATTTTAACACCAAGAATGTAGGAAATTTTTTAATTATATTTTCTTTAGTCTTGGTATCTTTTAACAAAACACAACTTCTTAGCCAAATTTATATCCTGGATAAAAACTTTTCTTTGGGTTAAACCCGAAACCACCCACCCTGAAAGAAAAATTGCTGAATTTTAGTCTAGATAATCCGGAGAGGCGAAATTTAACAAGATTCTGCATCACACACAAGATTTTCCAGGCTACGTACAGGTTTGTTGCTCAGCCATGACCAATCTGTACAGCCGCTAATAGGCGGAAAATCATGTCTACCCCTCGTTAGCACTTGCAGGATACAAAAAATGCTTTTAATACAATTTCAAATAGTTTTGTACGGATACTACACAGTCCCACTCCTGTGTACGATTCTTACGATCCCACAGACTACAAACTACGTAAACGGATTTTCCTTCTGCGTAGTAAAAACTAACTGTAGACTGGTTGGTCATGGCGCGTAGTGGCTGAGAAGCAATTAACGTGTATTACAAGCAAAATACTGGTACAATTACCGTGTATTACAAGTTTGTGATACTGGCCACCAAGTAAATAAAGTGAAAATAGGAGTCTATTGGCGGAGGTCTGTCTGCAAATATTTTGTGCACTGAAGTGAAGAAGTGAACTAAGCAGAATGTGCCTCTCTGATATTTTAAATAGGTTTGGATTTGGTTGTCTAATTAAGACATTTGAAGGTAAGTTTGCTTGTTTGTTTTGTATACATTTGGATTATGCAAAACAACTTTTCCTATTTATTTTTACAACGACCTGTGGCATGTGCTATGTAATTCAATATGGTGTGGAATTGGTTAAAGAAAATTTGGGGTGGATTTTCTAGATCACCACACAGACAATCTGGAGCACGACCTAGAAATTCTAGACCACGATGCGAAGTATAGTTAAAATAATCTAGATCACCGTACAGGCATTCAAGTGCATAACCCAGAAACTAGAAAAGGGTTTATAGAAGTCGAAGGTGTGGTCTAGGAAATCTACAGCAATATCCCGAAAATACGGAACAACCGCTAGAAATAAATTCTAGAGTACCGTTCAAAATGTCCAAGGTGTAGTGCAAAAAAAAACTAGACCACCGTCAAGAAAACCAGGAGTACTTACAAGAAATTCTAGACCACCACTTAAAAAATCAAAAGTACAATCTAGAAAATCTAGACCTCCATCAAGGAAACAAGGAGCATGGCCAAGAAACTCTAGACAACAGGTAAAGAAATCAAAGTTTAAGCCTAGAAAATCTAGATTACTGTCAAAAAAACGAAGAGTATAGCCAAGAAATTCTAGACCACCGACCATGGAAATCAAAGGTATGACCTAGAAAATCTAGACCACCGTCATAAGAATCTAGAACCCCACTCTGTCAGTTCTGTACGAAACATACGTACAGGTACGTCTGCACTATCCTTGCTACCTTGGTTCTGTTCCTTCCAACATAGTACAGAAAATCTTGACAGAATGCAGTCGTCCTGCCGTAGCATGTGCAGCGCCAGGAAAGCCGCCTGTAATCGGAATTATGTTTTTTTCTTCTAAATGCAGTCAATTTTTCTCTCCGTGCACAAATAGGGTTGGGGATGCCGGATTATGGTATGGTTATATATCAATTAGTTTTGTGCAGTATCACCGCGATGGAAAGTGATATCTTGGTCAGTGGCGTAACTACATTTTATGCCCCCCCGCAAGCAAACACCTAAGGTCCCCCTCCGCCAAACAAAATTTTCGCTTCTTGAATGGTAACAGTGGCGTCTCGTGCTTCAGATGTTAGGTGGTGTACAACATGTCTTACTATTATTATAACAAAAATAATACCACATGCTGTAGACACAATTGGAGATTAATGTCCTAAAGATTTACCTAATTATGCACAAAGTTCAAAGATATTTCTCAAACTAATTTAGTAGGAAATTTAATGTACAACATCCATAAAATGTCGAAAAGAAGTTCATAAAGTCAATGCGCTTGCTATGTAAATCCAACTAAATATAATTGTAGGATATACCAAATATTAAAAGAATACTTATCTACTTGCAGAGCAAGACCATTGTTCTGTCCTTGCTTCTAATATACTTTCCGATGACTTCATTGTTGAAGTCTTTCAATCCCGTAAGAAAACTCGCTGAACTGATAACATTGCTAGTGCAGATAATTGTACAATCTGAACAGTAAAATAAAAATTGTGTTCTGCGGACTGCTACAGAAAGATGGAAAATGGAGGATAAGTGGAGTAGTTGGAGGAAACTTATTCTTCACTGCAAGCATCAATTGACTGTTTTTACCCAAAAACGATGTAATTTTTAAGTTAGTTTTACGAATATTTTCTTCCTGTAGCCGCCTTTCTTTTTTCGAAGCATCACTCTCACTCATTATGAATATGAATCAGAGGAAGCAATCTGAACTGTAAATAAGTAATATGTAAAACAACTGGAGAACTTCTTCACTCACTCCGACCGAAGATGAAATAGAATTTACCACACACACCATACACGGAATGACGGAAGTACTGTTGATTGATCGCTACACAAAAAGCACACGTTCTCTAATGGTGAGGTGCACTTTTTCCTTCTAGGCCTACAAAACGCACACACACTCAAATGTTTGTACGCACACTCCGTACACGTAATTTAATGTTCTGTTGTACACAGCCTGCCTTTAATGCCAATTAAATCATTTACGAATTATACGTTAGAGCTCTGGTTCGAATATAATTAATGTGTTGTTCTTTAATTGTACACACACGAAAGAGAATAAATCCGGGTTTCGTCCACTTGTCAACACGTGTCAAACTGAATTCCCGAGAGCGATTGATTCTGAGTCGTCACAAACACTGTCTGCCATCCAAAAACCAAGGGGAACGGAATGTTAATAATAATAAAAGAGAGTAAAACTGTGCCTTTTTCGGTAAAACTCAATGATTCTATAGTAACACACACACATTTTACAACTTCAAACGAATGAGAAACAAGCTTTGCTGTCAATGGAAAAAATCGTCCCTACGTCACACCCAATTCCAAATTTTCCTTCCCTTCCCCATCACCAAACACACACCATCAACTTGAAAATAATGGCAAATCTCTGGATATCGGCCACCATCTAAAACCCAACCATTCTTTATACTCTGAAGTGAATTCGTGTTTGGGAATGAGTTCGAAACAAGTGTCCAATTGTTTGTCACACCTAACCAAGGGTCACTGGAAAACACACACACACACGAAAAGAGAGAAAAATGAAAGAAGAAAGAGAGAGGATGGGGAAGATAGAAAGAAAAAATAAGACAAAAACGCTAGCATTTATTTTAATGGTGTATGTAACATGTGTCCATAACATTGCATGCAATTTAAAAAGCTCTAAGGATTAATAATTATGTTATGTACGATATAAGGATCTTAGTTGAAATATTCATTCAAGTACGCTCTAGGCTCCGGTTTATCAAAATTATTTTTTACGCCACGACTTCCAGAAGTTTGAAAAACATTGGTCTCAGGTACGAAAAGAATACAAAAGTTACGTAAAGTCTCTTTCTTCCAATTCAGTTTAGTTGTATTTACTGTAGCTGTGGGAAGCATTTGCAATGTGAAACTTACGGGGAAAAAGTGTTGACAAAGGTAAGTTGACATTAGTGTTTACTTTTTATTTTTGTACCTCGTTCCACCGGGTAAGAAAGAGCGCGCAAATGTACCAAAATTACCTTCCACCAAACAGCTTCTTCATCTTCGACCCTCAGACGGGGATGATTGTTCCATCTCCTCTCTGTCCCTCTCGTTCTCTCTTTCCACTCTCCTTCATTTGCTTGCAAAATGGCCTTTTTGCTTGCCCAAACAAGTGGTAAGAACTATAAAAGACTTTTTTTTTGCCTTTTCCTTTGGTGAGCATTCATTCTGGAGGATTGTTTTGCGAAGGGTTGGGTCCTGCTCCTGGGTCCTAAGGTTGGTGGCTGGACCTCTTCAGTTCTGAAAAGCAAGAAAAGAAGGACGGGTACGGGAAGAGAAGAGAGAGATGGCGTTGTTGCTTGTAAATTGTAGAATGGCAATATTTCAGATGAGAGATAGAAAAAAGTTCCGAATCGGCTTATGCCAAAATTGCTCGCGGTGCTTGACCTACAAGAATTCCCTCCATGCAAAGGGTAATAAACCAATCCTGCAAGGTCAGACCATCTCTTAGTAAAGGAAAAGAGACTCGAAGATTCAAGTTGCAATTCTCAGATAGATTTAATAATCGAAGTCTGAAAATTATGAGCAAAAGTTTGCTTCTTTCCATTGAGGCATGTTTATTTTTATTATTTCTCCGACTAAGGCAAAAATGAAGAGCAGGTTGATCCGAACCATTGGGAAGCTAGGGTGAAGGGCCCTTTGGAAGGGTCGGGCACTCGGGCCCCCCGCGGTGCGGGGTTTCGCCCCATAGTAGTTACGCCCCTGATCTTGGTACAAAAACTACTCGAAAGTTCTTGTTGACATATTTTACCTGCTATCCCATAGTAATAAGTAAAGCGAAAATCCCTTCCGTGTATAAATAAAACTTTTTCTTTGATTTCTATCTATGGAAAATGAAGATTTTTTCTTAATTCATTTATCTTACTTATGCTTGTAGTAATGAAGGAAGTAGTAACTACCACTTCATATATAACTGAATTTGGTTTGCGTGAAGCTAGGTTAGTGTAAGTTAGAAGTTGGGCTTATGTAACATGTTCTGGGAGTAACAACACCGGTCCCCGCATTAAAAAAAAATACTGTTCAAACGCAAAGAAATAATGCTTTGACCTCCGTCTCAATGGATTAGAGGTCGGCTCCCAATCCTAGACCCGGATCAAAACTTGATACGATGACCAGGGATATAATGCAAAAATTTTAGGTGGGTATACGCTTGGCTCGTTGTAACGAAACATTCGCTTACTATCCCACGTACCTCATAAATTTTAGGTGGGTATACGGTGATGCGTTAATTACATCCCTGACGATGACCCGTTTCAGTCCTGCCAGCCAAAGCAAATAAATAATGGGTTGGGGGTGTAGCAACACCAACTTTAAACTTTTATGGTTGGAAAACAAAAGCAACTCAGCAAAACTCTCCTAAAACTCCCAAATCTGGTTTTAGACCCTGAAGTGAAAATCTTGGCGAAGTCACTGTGCTTATGTAGGTATAACTAGTTACACCCATTTTCCTTGTGCACAAGAAAAACAGTTCTTAGTTATCATCATCTCCACGCTTGGCGTCTACAACTAGTTTCACTAAGTAAAGTTAGGTTAGGAATTATTTTAACACCTATGTTAAAAGAATTACCTTTTCGAATTATCCACACAGTGGAATTCACGCATGTTATTACAAAGTATTAATACAGGATAAAAACATATTTATTAGACCTATTCATTTACTTACAACTTCCATAGATCATTTTTAAAAAGTTAAAAACACAGAGAATTCTCTTTTTCCCTCGAACACACAAATAGTAGGCTGATTATTATATACCAAGCGAAAGCAATGTGACAATCGAACAGCGCACAGCTGTCTACCTCATAAAGCAAAGTTCACAACATAAATAACTATGTTGTCATGACGCAGTTTCAATCAGCATCAATACTTAGAACAACTTCCGGAACATTATTTTGATGCGTTATATCATGTACTGATTCGTTACCGGTATGAAACTTATCACATTCCTGACA
>JAGDQP010007303.1:21626-68035 GCA_022664845.1 Lepisma saccharinum
TTGCCATAAACTCTTGTTCCTGTATAACATGCTTCTGGCAGTGCTAACGTTTTCTGACGTGAAGAACTTGGCTCATGCACTGCCGTGCATGTTGATAAACTAATCTAGTAACAGCAAAAAAAAACTCTTGTCCCTTATATCTTTCATATTTTCGGATAGAAAGATTCTCATTTCGTTTTGTTTTGTTTAGCTGTAATTTTGGAAGCAAATGAATGAGAGAGGGATGTAAAATTGAATAAGGCTAGGTACATAAATATTCGAGAAACGTTTCACCGTTTTTCGTTGTGAAAACTCCGAAATAGATTTTTCTTCTTCAGTTAAAATGCCCACAGAGAGAGAAAACTGTGAGGATGAACCAATTATTCCTGAAAGCAATTTAGTATTGGATTTCCCGTACTCCTGAACCAGAGTTTATTAACCACTCCTGTTATATGGGATTAAATGTATCATAATAAAAGCAAAGCACGTAAGAAGTAAAGAATATAAGAAGTAAAAGTTGCCATAACGATAATTCTTTATATTATCTGCTTCTGTTATATGACGTTAAAACGATAGCCATTGGGTTATATCCTGGGCAAGAACAAGCCAGTTTTCATCGCAAACACCTACTTCTCAAAGATCACTTCTAATATATTGTCCTCCCAACGTCGTCTCGGTCTTCCCAACAGTCTCTTTCCCACTAGCTTTCCGACCAAGATATAGTCTTAGTTTTTCTCCCATCCGAGCTACATGACCTGCCCATCTTAGTCGTCGTGATTTCATTATTCTTAAAACATGGAGTGAATCGTAGTCCGCGAAGTTATTATGCAGTGTCCTCCATTCCCGAGTCATCCCGTCCCGTATATCTTTCTCAAGACCATATATTCAAACATACGTAATTGATGTTCATCTGCTAGGGTCGTAGTCCAACTTTCGCAACCATAAAGTATTACCGGCAGAATAACCGTTCTGTATATTTTCAATTTCAAATTCCTTGATATTAATCGAGAGGCTAGGAGTTTCTGGACTGAATAGAAACATGCGTTACCCGATATTAAACGACTTTTTATTTCTTCTGTTACCTCGTGTTCGCTTGTTACATATGCTCCCAAGTATTTAAATTTGTTTACTTTCTAATGTTCTCATTCTTAATTGTTATATACCTATTTCCCTGATCACCTGTATTTCGACTTGTTATATTGTATTTTGTTTTCTCTATGTTTACTTATAGACCTATCTCATCGCACGCTTCTACTAAGACATCGGTGTTACTTTGTAGTGTATCTATATCTTCCCCTATTAAATCGACATCATCTGCGTACACGAACAGTTGATTCAAGCTATTTAATGTTAGTTCTTTTTTTTTTTTTTAAATCGCATATTGTAAAACAAAGTTAAACAGTCACAATCACCTTGTTTCAGTCCGTTGCAAATCTTGAAACTATAAGAAAAGCACGTAATCAGCAAAAAGTTGTTGCAACAATATTTCTTTATATTAGCTACTTCTGTTATATGGCGTTGAGTGTACTTCCAATATATTTATTTGCACTCGTATTTTGAATGGAGAATGTGATGCAAATTCAGAGGTGATATGAGTGCAAGGACACACACATGCTCTTGAACAGCGTGGAATTGCCCTCATGGTCTATTTATTTTTCATCACATTCTGCATTGTGTGAATCCAAAATAGTGACAATAAAATAATGAAAGTACATTTAGCACCATATAACAGAAGTAGCAAAAAAAGTTTTAATGTTATAACAGCTTTCGGATATACTTAACCTTATGGCAAGAACCTCCCGCCAACCACTGAACCATTTTTATGGTCTATTTCACTCATTACCTTGTTAATAATAATCACAGACACTTCCATAAACACGTGAATACTAATCGCGGCAAATACGCACTGGATTACATGAACATATCAACATGGCCTCTCATATTTATTATTAATATATTTCGGGCTATGGGTTAGGTTAGGTTAGTATCTTTTCTTTTCATTATACCCGATGCAAATCGCATACATTATGTCACTCTCCACCATGCTGCTATTGCGGACCAAGCAAAATAATTCCACTTCATTATTGCTTTTTGTCTCTCACATCACACCTTCCCAACTATAACATTACCATAAATTACAGTTCATACTTTCCTTCAACTTGAAAACAACACTCTTTTCCTGTAAATTTTATATTTTTTTGCGGGTCATAAAATAAAGTGAAACCCAAGTTTTGTCTTCTCATGTGCTATTCTTTTCATAAGAGACATTAGACGCCGTATAAAAGAAGTAGCTAGTATAATGAATTTAAGTAATAAATTTTTACTTCTTATCTGCTTTGCTTTAATTGTTACATTTAACACCATATAACAGCGGTAGTTATTATGAAAATTTACTTTAATGCGAACATCTTACGTGCTTTGCTTTTATTATAATGCATTTATAGTTATCTAGCAGAAATAGCTAATATAAATATTTACTGTTTTAACATTTTTTGGTTCCTTTTAATATAAAAAGTCAGCGTAAAATTAACCTTTTACTTCTTATATGCTTTGCTTTTGATATGATACGTTTAACACCCTTTAAGAGAATTAGCAAATATAAAGATTAACATAATAGGTCTACGAATCTTTTTCTTCTTACATGTTTTTCTTTTGTTCATACACAGTAAAAAATGGCTGTGTTAATTCAACACAATGCGGTGTCCCAGCGTGACTGCCACTTTTGTGTGTTAAATCAACACAACACACGGTGTTGATTTCGGTACTGGGAGAAAAAAGTTGCGGCAGCAGCTAGATTTGAACCTTAGTTGTTGATCAGTTAGAAGTCGAGCGCCTTACCGACTTTGCTAAATTGTCAGACGAAAAGAGCACTAGATTGAAACAGTATAGAGGCCTAAAAAACTGTTGGTGAACCCCAAACACAAAGAAAGTTACTCTCACGACTTATGCCATGATTCAATCCCTTTTTCATTGTTCAATTAGGGATCACAGTCCCCAGTCACTGAGAATATGTTGCATTTCTATGAAAGCAAGCGCAGTATTTGACATTTTGTTACGATAAGAAGGCAGTAATGCTGCTCAAGTGTTTCGCTGTCGCCATCTTGCTTGCTTTCATAGAAATGGAATATTCTCAATGAATGGTTATTCTGGTTCCCAATTGACAAATAGGAAGTGATTAAACCATAGGATAAGTCGTGCAAGTAACTTAGTTTGTTTTTGGGGCTCAGCAACATATAATTTATTCAATACACTGTTTGAATCTATAGTGTAGTCGTTTAATTCAAATATTGTTCAGTAAATATCGCTTGCATCTAGTGCCTTTTCTGTCTGACGATTTAGCGAAGTCGGTAAGACGCTCGACTTTTAACTGAGTAACCCATGTTCAAATCTCACTACAGCCGTAACTTTTTTTTTCACAGTACCAAAATCAACACCGTGCGTTGTGTTGATTTAACACACAAAAGTGGTAGTCACGCTGGGACACCGCATTGTGTTGAATTAACACAGCTACTTTTTACTGTGTATATTTAAATGAAATTTAATATAGTTAAACGAAACATAATAATAAGAAAATCAAATTAAAAAATAGAGATACAACAGGTACCCAGTCCCCGTGGTCCTGTAATTCGCGTTGCAAACTTCCAAGTGATATTTAGGAGGAAGGGGTACCCTACATATTAGTAACGTGTAGGACCCTTATTGTAATAAGGGGGAAAGTTGGCTATGTTTGGATACCTCTGCCCTAGTAAATTTTCTAAGTAACATCATGCTGTAAAATACTACTGTTTATGTTAATATCCATTATTTTATGGCATCTTAAATTGAAAAGTTATGAATTTCTCATTTTTACACTTTAAACTTCTTTCTCAGGACTGCACTTTCGGTAGGACTGATACTTCTACCGAATTTATTCGTTTAATGCAAAAAATGAAGTTTAACACTTCACTGCTACATCTTCTTTCACCGTAGGGCTAGTATTAATTTAATTAAAACAACGATATGGAAAGTATAACGTTTTCTAATTTGTACATGTGGTGCATGACGTCATTTCCACCTCTATGTGTATCGCACGGCCAGTTTACTATCATTTCACTACGGTTGTCGTAAGTTTGATTTTTGATGGTTTCGTGAAATCGAAAATATTTGTCGATCTTTCAAGATCGTAAATTTTAAACTTACGATTGCATTTGTGAATCCCCATCTAGTTCGCACCAAATCTGTCAGTCTCGGACGCGCACACCTTGAAGATTGAGAAGAGCATGATTGTTGGGATTCTTTCTACAGACTTTTCTTTAATTCATAATGGCTCGTGATGTCCTCAAATCTTGCAACGTTAATTTAACTTATCTCTCGACGTCATACCATGATGAAATTGTGCACAGCACATTTATTGGGTGACAATAGAATATTATATTGCTACTATCATATATTTCTATATTCTAAAAGCATATTTTTTATTCTTTTTAATATAGACTTCTTTATGCTGAAATAAATACTAGCCTGGAACGAAGTTGAGTTTTACTGGTTGCAGAATACTTTTTAAATAGTGGTTCACAAAGCATTAGGTTGCAAAAAAATATCCGAACATCAAAATTATTAAAAAAAAAATAATAAAAAACTTTTTAAAGACATACTTTCCTTAAATCATTCGTACTAAAGAGAAACGAAAATATTTATGCATGACTAAAAAGAAAAGCATGGGGCATGCTAATTCAAGAATTTATAAAGCGACGGTATGTGAGCGCATAGCCCATGCTTTTCTTTTTAATCATGCATAAACATTTTTTTTTTCTCTTTAGTACAACGAATTATTTAAGAAAAGTATATCTTTAAAAAGGTTTTTATTACTCTTTGGGGTTCCTATTAGTAGTTGCTGTTAGTGAGCTGTTTCCCGTGTTTGAAGAAGCTTGGGTGGTTAATAATTGTCACTCGTAATTTTTATCAAGTGACTAAAAGTTAACGTTCTGACGTATTTATTCTCTGTTTTGTATTTTCGTATGGAATATCTAAGACCTTTTACTAATGACATGTCCTGAAGTACCCCGCCTTACCTTATCCCTCCTTCCTCTAATACTTATTTACACATGGTTGTGGATTTTTGGACATATGTTGAGAATTCGTAGAGGACGTTAAACTTACACACACATTTAATTTCGCAATATTGAATTACTTTCAAATTGTACCTTCATGATATTTTTATTGAATTTAGACTGAAGTATGACAATTGAAAACCAAAACGGTGTAGTTGAAGGGATTGAAAGCATTTAACCGAAATGAAATTAAAATAATTACACGTCATAATTTACCACTTAATAGTTATTTATTTTATAAATTCACTCAACCTCGAAATTTAAACATACTGGACGCTCCAAGCCGTATATCGTATATCTAAAGCCCATAAATAAATTCGATTGGCGCCCTGTCGTAGGCGTTAACAGAAATATTTCTAAAAAATTGCGTAACTAAATATGAAGAGTCATTCTAAGTCTTTATAAGTGCTGGAATGCTCAGTCCAAATTTTCTTTATTTTTATATTGGGTTGTAAAGAAATTAATATCCTTTCCGGCTTTTAATCTTTCATCGCTATAAGAAGCTGTAGATTCCATTGGTGTAGAAGTACAATTGCGTCAACTCAATAAGTTATCTAGGAACAGTGGCGTAGGTAAGGGGGGATTTGGGGGATATATTCCCCCTTGTCTACACTAATATTTACTTGGGAACATAATATTTCCGCAAGTAATAGAATTAAGATATGTGTGGAAGTATATAATTGTTAGTTAAAAGATGAAATTAATTGTAATGACAATAACAGTACTGTGATTTATGTTTGTTCCTATATAATAATTGTTTGTTTATTCTAAATAGATAAAGGATCGTATTGTACATTCTATGTTGTCGTTTCACACTTAGGTAAATGTGGTAAATAGCCTTCAGGACAACCAGTAAAATAAACGTTAAAAAAAACTTGAAAAAGCAGACCATACGTTTAGAAAACAGCTTTCTGTGACAATCATATCGATAGCGCCAGTAAAATAGACGATTTCAAGCGAGTAATGAAAAATATCGTAATTCATGTTACTCAGACCCAACGGTGGTAGATCGGAGAAAAATTTAAATATAAAACATTTCGCACCTATGGTTGAAGCCGATATTTTGTACGTAGAGGAGAAATAATTTTAACATACATTAGATATGAATGAAAAATAGAAATTTCACAAAACTGGGAAAGTTTGGTGCTATTAAGATACAGAGCAATGTAAGATCTAGTATGACCTTTAACATCATAAGAGAAGAAGGTGAACTTTTTGGTAACCTTTATTTTGTATGGAGCATGTTAGTAACTTTTGACTTCGGCCTGTCCCTATTAAGTGAGTGCAATGCTTCTTAACATCGACTCGAACCCGCGACCTTGAAGACGGTGGTCTAATGCTTCAGACCACACGACTACCACGTTCGGTTATAAGGAGAGAAGGGCATAACCATAAAATTAAATGATTGAAATCTGCAATGAAGTTTCGATTAAGGAATTTGTTGCCCGAATATGCAGTGCTTTTCTGCATTAGCGGATAAAACTCTAAATATGACCAACATAGGATAGTCTGCATTGTTGGTGGTAGATACGTCAATGATGAGTATGTAAGATTAAAAAAAAAGTTTGTTCACGTGACTCGGTAACAACCTGGCAACTCGGTAACAATTTATAAAATCTGATAGATTTTGGCGTTAATTATGGATTCTTATTTTGATAAGAATATGATGGTGATAGCAGTTTGCTGGGAAATTTTAAAAATGTTCAAAACATAATGGGGCAGTACAATGATGCAATTTAAGTGTATTGTGCAAATCAATCTGGAAGTATTCAAGACAATTCATATTCGACTGATATTGAACTATTTATGATCAATTGGAACACTTATTATTTTTATATATCCGTTTACGGACCGGTATTTTGTAGCATTATGAAGAGTGTAAATATATTCCCTAGACCCAGATAGAGCATGAAGAAATTGCTAACAAGGGAACTCTCCAACTTTCCCACCTCGAATTGCCCCCAAATTTGCACCAAGCATGCGGTGTAACATAGATGGAACACAGACGGAAGCGTTTGTTTCGTAGATTGTCGGAACATACATTCAGAGCCACATATGTGTGTCGATATCTGGCGTAAAGGGACACAAAAAACGCCGGAATGCATGCA
Organism: Lepisma saccharinum; assembly: GCA_022664845.1. Classification (NCBI taxonomy): domain Eukaryota; kingdom Metazoa; phylum Arthropoda; class Insecta; order Zygentoma; family Lepismatidae; genus Lepisma; species Lepisma saccharinum. Next base: position 28,804 of record JAGDQP010007303.1, read on the forward strand.
ACAAGGACATCACTAAGGCCGGAATGAACACCCACAAACAAGTATACAACGTGACAGAGATGGAAGTAGAAGTGGGAAAGTTCATAATGGGCTAAAGCCATGTACAGAAGCAGGTGAAATGGGAATTACAAACATAGGTGACCTACCTACTGACCTATCGTAAGGCAAAGAAGCAGGTAAAGATAACAGCGAGTGGTAACGATCCCATTAACTGTAATGGGGTATGGATCATGAGGTCAGTATGTTGACTACAAAGTAAACAAACAATAAACGTTACATAATGCTGACTTAAGATTCCATAAGAAGCAGACGACACCAACACCAAGCGGCTAGACTTGGAAGTACTAAAAATACGCCCACAAAAAGCGATATAAAAGACCACAGTCAATCACCTTAGAAGTTATCTCTTCTTCGCTCCGAAAAGTGGTCACCTCTACCTACCTGACTTGGACTGGAGTCAGGACTCTCTCCTCACCCCCAACTGAAGTTGGTATACCTTTACCTGCTAACTTGGACTGGAGTTAGTATCCATTCTATGAACGATCTCCTTTCCTAAAGACCTAAGTTAAAGTATCATTACAAAGAGATGAATCAATAGTTTGTTCATTGTAGAGCCCGTGTTCGGGACGCTCATATTATTAACTGCATAGTAAATTGTAAGTTATATAATATTGGAACTTTTATAATAAACTGGTGTCGGTAAAAACGTCTATAAGTGTTTGCTCTATTTATTCATTAAATAACCACTATAATAAACGATCTTTGGTTAAAAGGACTCTACCAGAATTTATATCGTATATTGTAAAGACTGTGCTATTACGTCATATACGATCCTGTTGCTATGTTACGAAGTAACAACCAAATTAATCATCATTAGGTGGATTGCCAGATTACTAGCAACAATAAGAACACTATGATATGCACTAATATAAGTCTATTCGAGGATAGTCTAAATTCAAAACAGCGTGAGTGAAGCAGAGATGCACATCGCACCAGCAACATACTATAACGGTGTCGTTCTCACATAAAATATTTTCACACGCAGAGCGAATGTTGAAATTGATCCAACACATTCTTGAAAGAAATCTTGTGCTCTTGGACTTGTGCTCTTGTGATCCATAAAATATTACTGTCTTCCACGCGTAAAGCAACATAGGTCAGTATTTAGTAGCTCAGTGGTAGAGCGTCGGCGTCGCATTCGGGAGGACATGGGTTCGATCGCAGCAGCCAACCATCCTGGCTGAGGTTTTTCCGGATATTTTCCTCAGTCGTACAGGCAAATGCCGGGATAGCACTTCCAACATACGCCCTGGACGACACCTTCCCGAATCCTTTCCCCTCCCCTATCCCGGCTTGAGCCTTAGATGCCTAAAAGCCATAAATAAAATTTTTAAAAAGTATTTAGCTGAGCTGATTGTAAATAAGATTGCGGAGTCTGAGAATAAATTTTCTTCATGCAGGTTCGGTGTATGCTCTTGGCTTCTGAAGTACTCTTCAAGGCGACTGGCAAGTAACGTATACTACAGGAAAAAATACGCATGAAGTCGTTGACAGTATCGTGTGGTTTTTGGTGGAATTACTTTCACTTGCAGATCAACATAATCAGGCAACGCTTGTATTGGTAAGCTGTTGTCGGTCTGCGTGAACCATGAATCTAGAAGCAGGGATGGTCCGCGTGGCAACACGCGCCTCGTTATATACCCAGCAGGTACCTTATATAAGGTCTCGAATGTATGAGGTTTTCTATGCTATGCAACCTGCATTGCGTGAGTGATGTACTCTGGCGCTTTTCGTGTCTTTGCCCTAGATATCGACACACATATGTGGTTCTGAATTCATGTTACGACAATTTGCGAAACAAAAGCTTCCGTATGTGTTTTATCTGTGCTACATCGCATGCTTGGTGAAAATTTGGGAGCGATTCGAGGTGGGAAAGTTGCAGAGTTCCTTTGTAAGTATGAGAAAACAGATATAAAAGTATAACAAAAGAATCAACCTAATTTGTGTTGGAAGAAATTATTCAAATTTCTTTATCGATCAATGTCAAAAGTTCAGATTGAAGACATGTAATGTATTCAATGCATTTCTAATTACTTCTCTGTTTTTATTCGATTGGATTAGTCTTTCCCTACGATTAATCGCTGTATATATTCTTACAAAAGGAGCACCTTCACCTAGTAGAAGCTGTGAATAATGCTAATGATGGTGTTTTAAAGTTTAAAAGAACCAAAGAAAATTGTCAGAAGGAAAACAAAACAATTTGCAGTAAATCAAAGTATGGAAGAATTTATGAAAATATCTACAAAAGTCCAGAAAATGAGATCCAATTACAGTATAAGCAAGCCCTTTCAGGCATACATCCAGATTTATTTCTTATGATGTTCAAGAGGGTCTGGATATGAAATTAGATAATAAATACATAATTACACCTAAAATTATGTTAAGTTTACAAGGATGTCACAGTTTGGGGAGGTCAACACCATCTCAACTTTCCCGATGGATACGCAGGACCGGATTAAGGAGAACTTAGGGGGATGTAGGCCCGAGACTCCAGGTGGACGGGAGCCTCCACTCGGATGAAAACCTCAATTAAATCCCTAAAAGGAATCATAAAAGAAAACAGGATAAGATGAAATATGACCAAGAAATATGAAACTAATTTCTTCGTTTGTTATGTCAACCGTCTTAAAAAGAATAGCATAAATCAGTTTAAAAAAGATCAAATATGATGCGTCTATTACATGAAGTCAGCAGGGGTCACACATTTCCTCTAGCCCCGGGTCTCCAGATAGGTTAATCAGACCCTGTGGATACGTTACTGAGCTGTATGAAATAATAGTACGGGTCTAGAATATCCAATAACCACAAGACTCAACTAACAAAAATGATAGTGCGATAGCAAAAGTGTTAACTGCGGCTTCATTAACCTTTTTAAAATGAAGACACTGAACACGAGAAAATTGACCCCAAAAATTAGAAGAATTTTAATTTTGCTTTGTATTAAAATATTTTACACTACTTGAAACTTACTAAAGTGAAATTAATAAAAGTAAAATGTTCTATTTGAACTACAATGAAAGCATATCAGATTTCCAAACGTTTTAAAAGTGCTTCAGATTTTGTACAACTCGCACCCGCATCTACGCCAGAGATAATACTCAGAAGCGAATATCTTTGAAAAACCGAAACTTTCATATGTGACTGAACGATATGGCAGTTCTAGAAGAGAAATCTGTCATCAAAGTGAGCGAAGAAGTAAATACTGGTTGAGAAACTCTTCGTTCTTGACAAAATACAACTTGAAATTTGAAATATGGCTAAATTTCTACTAGAATTATGACTAAACTAATCAAACTACAAGGATATGTTTCACGCATGGTTGTGCTGGTCTAAAATTAAAGAAAGGAGCCCTGAAAAATATTTTCAAGAGGTTGTATTGGGTTGCATAACTGCCAAGGATGTGATTTTCTAAATATCCACTCCCTTGAGAAATTCCTATGTACGCTACAGTCTAGGAACCTCTTTTCATTGTGAAAATTTTCCACTTGGAGAAAAATCATGATACATGAAATGTATGGTAATATTTAGTGAATATGGTAGATGAAGAAGAATTTCCCAATCAAATATGCGCAGTTTCTCTTCCGTTCTTAATATAATGCCCCAATGTTCATTCTCTTGGTAAAAAGGTTCTATACCGATTAATCAAAGTTGTATCTTTCTCTTGAAGTATAGCCATAAAATATTTCAACTGCTAGATGTGTCTTTTCTGGAATTGTTTTTGTGGTTGAGCTGTAGTGGATCATCAACTTTCGTCTAATGGCTTTGCAACTTTTCGAGAAGGTTGGCTCCTTTTAGTAAATGGTTTCGTTCGTAATATATTCACATGCAAAGGTAATTTTTAATAACCATTGAGCAGGTGATGAAGGAAACGTGTAATTATTTCACGTCAGAAAATTTACATAAGTGTAACCCATTCAAATATTAATAAAGAAACATTTTTCTCACTCCTGAGGAAAGCTCCGTCCCTTCGGATATACAGATGATCCGCACACACCATACCACAATGTTCAGAAACAGCAAAGACTTACCTAATTTGCCATCAAGTTCCAACGCTATCTGTTAAAAGGAATGCAGCCACAAGCTCATCTTCTAACACTGAAAAACCTGAACATATATTTAACAACTGAAGACCACAGGAATAGAACGTGCTTTATCGTTTTTCTTTTCTTTGACGGCTCTTTCTAACAAATTATCATGGATAAAGAGAACGTGCACAGTCCGTCTATTACAAGCAAATCTTTGTATAATGTTAATCATGAACCTTTCAAACGTTTTCCTGTAAAATAAAAAAAAATATGGAGAAAGCACGTTCTTTTCCTGAGCTATTCAACTGAGATTAACAAGAATATTTTGCTAGTATGTAAAGGAGTGCTTTTTATAGAGAAATGTAATAATTTCATTTATTTAAATTTCTTGATAATAATAATATAAAAACTAAATATTTGTTAAATTATTTTTATTGTAGAATATTATCTCAATAAAAGTTTTTTTAAAACTAAAAGAGTACACTAACCAGTATAACAACTGGACACCAGAGTTCTACTTGTACAAATATTTATGATTACAGTCCCGTCAACTTACTCTTTCTCTTTAATTTGAATTTAATGTAACCTTTAATTTACATAACAAATGGCTTTGAACATTTCACAATACAACACAGCATTCTTTGTATTAAATAAAAAAGCATCCACAAATCCGTAAACCTTCAATTTAATATTAGGTCTCCATCCTAACTGAAAATAAAATGTTATCTTAGATTATGGCATTCTTATAATACGATGACTGAAGAATTCTAATTTAGCGTAGGCAAATATAGGATTTCAGCTCGGTGTTCGCAAGATTGTCAACATTCATTTCTTCAGAATATTCTTCTTTCATGACAAATTTACAATTTTGTTTAACATTATTAAAAAGGCAGACACTTTTCATATTCATGCAATGAATTACGTCTTGAATATTAACGACCTTTGGCATTGAATATACTAGATGTATTATTGGTATCCTCAAGCTATTCACATGCTTTCAATCTTTAGTTCCTTGTAAACCAATAACCTTTCTCATATGCTTGTTCTCTTATGATTACTTTTAGATGCAATTTAATCAAATGAAAATATAATTGTAGTTGTATTTGGAAATTACTCGTCCTTATCTAACAACCCTCAAGACAACATCTACTGGGACAACATAAATTCTACTTTATTCCTTGACTACTAGTGTTCCAGATCAACTAAAATGTATCGCTAAAGCTTTTTCTCCATGTGAATTCAAGTTGCTAACATTTTTTGAAAATCAGATCTGTTAACTTATGCTAATATGTCACTCTTAATTCTATAATCATGCCATTAAAACTGTACATGTACTTCAAGTAAGAAAGACTATTTTATGCCTCTTAAAGGTACACACTACATCCATAGAGTCACACATGTTATTCCTTACACCGACACGTTCTTATAAATCCTATGACCACAGTGCTTTCATCTCAAATGTAACATATCACAAAATATATTTACTACTAAACTGTCTGGCTTGTGATTATGTTAGTAAGTCACACAGATCCGTGGTTTTTAGTTCCATACTTCAAACAACTGTTTCTATTACTTAAATTTAAAGAATTCCTTGTTTATAAAGAAATGTATTCCTGCTCATATCGCCTAACAAAAAAAATACGGACAATATCGATTATGATATTACAGATCGATAATGACACTATTCATATTTATATTCCTATTAAAAATGAGACGTGAAAAAGCAACATTTTATGTAAAACAATGCATGAAAATGTGAAGTGTAGGTTGTATTAAGTGAGAAAATGAAATGTGAAAATGTAGTATTGTAACCTCTCCACCAAATATTGTAAAACTGTTTATGTTATCCATGTATTAGAGACTGAAAATGGATACACTACTGTTTATGCAAGAAGGTGACACCAACACCTACATGTTAATTTCTGAGTTAATCTGCAAATTTGCAATACTGAGAAATGCAAAAATGTCTGTAAAATATTTGTGTAACATATATTCCTTCATTCCATTGATCCCGGCTCTCAAGTGACAACAATGTTGCCAGTCGATTGCACAAGTCTTATTGTGACTGTAAAATTAGCATGTCCTCGAGGCCAGAACTTTTCGCCACGTGTTGATGTCTCATTATAACTAAAAAGACCAGCAACCTGCTTTTATGGGAAAATTTCTAAGGTATCCATTATAGGACACGATATACTGTAGAGCTAGCACACACACCATCTTGTGACTCCGACAATAATTATAGCAAGGAGTACGACCTTGTGTTGTCAAAATTAACGAGTTCTGGTGAGTCAGAGGAATAAGAGATTGTTGATATACATTCCAAAACCTCTCTGTCGTTTATAACTATTCCCAAACCATTTGGTATAACTTGGCTACGTACAGGACGGTCAGTTGTTCTAAAAAATGCGACCGTATTTTGGGATTATAAATAAGGAAATGTGAAAAAGAAGTAAAGGCAAGAATTCCTATACCACGATAAGGCATTGCTAAAGAGAAACGATAAATAAGACGACTTTGAATTTGAATTTATTAATGACTTTAACACATCTCAGACTTAGTCCGGGATAGGGTGGGGAAGAGGAGGTTGGAAGGTAGACGGCCAGGGCCTAGCTAGTGAGAACCATCACGGCATTTTCTGGTGTGACTGACAAAGAAACTTAAAAACTTAAGTCAGGATTAACGGCAGCTGGGAACATTCACAGGCCCTTCCGACTGTTAAGCCAACGCTCCGCCACTAATCTACGACCGTTCGGTAGCAAATAAGAGAAATACAACTCACGGTATTAAGGGTCAAATACTGCTGTGCTGAGATGAAGAGTAGAAATCAAGATCAAGCCGAATAGAAAACAATTATCTTCAAAACACCATTAGCTGTTGACAAATTCGACTCTACTATTCATCTATACAATACTTAACATCGCTCAAATTTTGTATATAAAAATTAATTGCAGATTGAATTTGTACGGCTCATCGACACGGAGAGTCAAGTGTCATGTCCTTAAACAACTACTTGATTTGTCTCACAACAAACACAGACCAAAAAGTGTTAAGAATTCCAAAGTTGAAGCCTCAGAGTCTTCAACAAATACACCACTCAAAACTTGCGGAGTTTCACACATTAAACTACTTTGCGAGATGTTAGCAACGTATGTATTCTCGTGGAATAACGTAATATCATTCTGATGGAATCGCATTGTATTAAATATATAACAGTCACAATCCATAGTTTTACTATTCAAATGTAAACGAACGTCATAATCTGTTTCTTCCAAGTTAGGCTTTACTTCCCTATCATTTATGGCTATAGTTCTTACGTTATTGTACCTTAGATCTATGATTAATTTGGGAGACGAATGTAAAAAGTCTACTGACGAAAGTGTGGTTATGTCGTTGTGAGAAATATTTAACAAAAATGAAATTCTACAATTTCTCCAGATAGGATCCACGCTGGTAACATAATTATTTGAAAGGTCTAAATATTCTGTATTACAGATATTTATAGGGAAGAATATGAGAATGATAGATGGGTTAAGTAGGTTGTTGTGTGCTAGATTTACTATGATCGATCTAAATTCTGATCCGTATATAAAAATTTCCGATAGGTTATTGTTAGTTATAGAAAGTTGTTTGAATCTTGCTGTTAAAGGGTTCAAAAATATTTGGAAAGAGTAGATATTATTGAAGGATAAGTCCAATTCTTCAAGTACTGTGATAGAAGCTTTCTCGTTAATCGTCAATGAAACATAGAAAATCTGGTTGTGACTTAGGGTAAGTATCTGTAAAGTCTTAAGGTACAATATAGTTTCCGGAATTCTCAAGAGTTTGTTGTTTTTCATGTTTAAGATCAATAGGCTTTCTAAGTCTTTAAATGCATTAGAATGTACTTGAGATAATGCATTACTACTTAAATCAAGAACTTCGAGATAAGTTAAATTTCGAAACATTCTCTCATCAATTGCGGTTAAATTATTGTTGTTCAAATACAAATAATTAAGACTGGGGAAATGAAATGTTTCTAAACTGACTTCTGAAAGTCTGTTATGATCAAGAAAAAGTATTTCGAGTGATCTAGAACTTTCCAAAAAGTTCAAGGGAAGATCTTGAATGAAATTTTCACCCAGATCAAGATAAATTAAGTTTTCAGCTCCTTTAAGAAATTCAGGAGAAATATTTACAACATTGCAATTTCTCATTTCAAAGTGCATAAGTATCGAAATATTTGTAAACACCAAATTACTTGCGATTGGTGCTAAAATATTGTGTGACACAAAGAGTTTGCGTATTGCAATATTAAAAACAAAAGTATCAGTAATTATTAAATTGTTATTGGACGGGTTTAATGTGAAATATTCACTAATTGCAAACGTTGAGTCGAAATAGTAACGATCTTTAAAGGAATCCAACCAATTCTCATCAAGTGTTGTTAGTTTGCAAGAACTTAAATATAATAACCCGAGTGTCTCAAGACCAGCAAATGCATCTCTGTCAATTGTTGTAATAGGATTATTGGACAGGTATAAGTAACGCAAGCTCCGAAGAGGTTTAAAAGTGTTTCCTTGAAGTGCACGCAAATTATTAGCAGATAATTTTAATGTAAAAAGATTGTTTAAGGCTAAAAACCAATTTTGATCTAGAGTTTCTAATTTATTGCCTGAAAGGTCCAAAATTATCAATCTGCTCAGGTATGCAAATATATCTGGGGGTAAATGTATCAATAGATTATCTCGCATGCTTAATCTTTCCAAACTACTTATGTTGTCAAATAACCCTTGTGGCAATGTCATTAAGTTAGAATTTTCAATATACAGATCTAATACAACAGGAAAAATACGATTGTGAAGATTTTCAATATATCGATGAGATATGTTAAGAATATCCCATTTTAAACCAAAATCTCTTAAGGTTTCTTCTCCGAAATCTAATAAAACGTCATTACTTGCTATTATGGAAAAACTATTTCTGCGCCAAGGTCGAACTTGCAAAAACATTGTTGCACTTTTCAATTCTTGAATGAAATGTTCTGTTATATTACAATTTTCAATTATAATGTCGATCGTTGATGAATGTGTCCATATCAAGTCGTTCATTGGCTCAAAAACATTAGGAGGAATTTGTACTGTAGACTTACTTCGACATTTGATTTGGAAAAGCACATTATCATCATTTTGTACAAGGGTTGTGGTAAAACTGTTATTACATATAATCCTGGAATAATTGGACGAGAGCACAAGTTCACATCCTTCTTTTTCATCCTCTCCTCTCGAATTGGAGATACTTAGTAAAGAAGATACAAGATGAAATAATAATAACACTAATTGCAAGGTGAAACTAATTGTCATTGTGTTTTTGTTTGTAGAAATCGCACATATATATTGCAGTCAATCACAAATCATTGTCATGCTTATTCATGTACTCAAACACATATATAGGCTACAGTTTATAATCACATGCAATATTTTATAATTCATTCTGTGTTAACGTGTAAATGAAGTGTATAACTAAACCTGCACTCTCTGCCACTAAGCACAAATACCTTCAACACCAATAGTTGCGTTAGTTTTTACACTGCGAGTTTCAGATAGAAGTAGTATCTATATAAAAGCTGTTAGCTGACATCAACTGTGCAATGTTTATGACGTTCGTTAACTCAGGGCTTTATTTATTCCACCGATATGAGATCATTATACTTTCTATCCCTAGGATATGTATCGTCAAATAATCTGTTTAAAGCACATTTTTCAAGTAAGAAAACGACAGCCAATATTGATTCATTTAATTCATTGCTATGGCGGACCTATTGATATCCTCCAATATTCCATGTCGTAAAGATAACGTTCTTATCTTCTCTAGGGGATAAAGGGATAATCCATCCATTAGGAAAGATTTGCTGAAGTGCGTTTAGATTTGCTGAAGTGCTTTTTTTTATTGGGAAAGCTTGAGTCCCTGATTAGGCATACAAATTCGAACCATGCTGCAATATCACTTTTAATATTTCCCCTAGATTTGGATTGTTGTAATTGCAAATAACAGGAACTATTGTCAAATGTTAGTGATAATATTTAAAATTGTTTGTAACTGAGCTTTGAAAATAGGGATACAAGTGCTCAGTTTTGTCTTCCTCTGTTTTCGGTGCAGATTATTTTCATATGAAAGAGAGCAAGGACGGCGCAAGGATTTTGTATAAGGAGATGCAGATGCTCTACAGGGCAGGCGAGGGTGTTACAGGGGAGGTAACTGGTAAAGAATCAATCCATATGAACATTTAAACATTTGATAAGAACATTTATAAATAATTGAATAAGGTATCTTCTTAGAATAACAATTGCGAAAAAATATACAGTCCTCGAATGTAGTTTCAATAACAGAAATAAACAGCTACATGAATTGAATTAAACTTTATCATTCATTAAAATCAATCATTTATTTATGCCTTTAGGCATCTCAAGTTCAGGCCGAAGGCTACATGGATGGCTTTATCCTTTCAACCGTCCTTTGAACATCGTGTAGTCTAGCGCGGTTCTTTACTACTTTTCTTGTAATTTGGTTTATTAAACTCTTATTACCGGATTTCAATATTTTCGCTTCAAAACGCTAAAGACTATTTATTTTCTTATAAGATCATATGCCCCGTATACCCCGTACTCAATTAAGATTGCTAACAAATGACACCATTTCATTAAAAATACCGCGCGGCGTTATGCAAAGTAGATTGGATCTATATCAAAACAGTTCAACGATATTAAAACAACGATTTTTAAGGACCTATCAGACTTCCTTTTTTGTTGTCAGGAAGAAAATATACGTCACTATATTATTATATACTGACAAAATTGAAGGTATCCGTATATAGTGAAAAAAAGTCATATAAATAGTCAACGTTTCTGGTGAACACAATATACGTCCAAGGGCAATGAAGAGTATGGAAGATGAAGCAGAGACGAAACCGAAGAGCGGTCGAGCAAATCTCGAGCCCAGCAAAATGTTTCTGTGCCCCAGAATTATTAGAAACATTAATACAATCAACTTACGTATGTACAATAACGATATTGACATCATTTCAGAATAGTAGCCAACTCTGTTTTAAGGACGTGTCCTATCGCTGTACTCTCCCAGCTGTGTAGATCTAACGCCGCTTTTGACATGTGTATTAATTCTCTGTAATATTATTATTAAGCGAATTATAACACGTTCATAAGATTTAGCTATAGACATCCAAATGATGAAGCATAGATATCGAAGTTATACAATAAAAGTAGAAGATAATATGAGCAAGAAAAATAATTTGAGCAGGAAAAGTGAAAAAAAAATGGAAGTGTTTGACTGCAATATCAGTTCAATATTTGAATACGGATATTTGATGAAACCGAACAATATTAAAGAACAAGAACCTCTCGTTGCCGAAATGGAATGTACTCAAATGTAAGGTTGTGTTCGTAGACAACACCAAGACCAAATACACTACGAGCTTTAACTTTTACCTGTCGTCTCGTCATGGTGCCAGCTTTGTGTTTGCGGATTATGCTTGGAGAAGCGTCAATTTACATTACGCATTGAACATGCTATCTGTTCGGAAGCAGATGACCTTTAAGGATGCAACTAATAATAGAGAATGCAAATAAATCTTGTGGTTCAATATTATTAGTTTTCTGAAAGGTGGATTTGAACAAATTTATTTTTCTTCCGAAAACATTAATCCGAGCAAAAACACCAGAGGTGCAAGAAGTTCAGCCAAGTTCTTCAGCCCTAAAAAGTGGTGAAATGGAGAACGGATGAGCCAATTCCCTTGGCGAAAGCATGTAAGAGAAACACTGAAACTTGGCGCGAGGTGGAAAGACTCATAATGTTCGACTTCGATCCTTAGGTTGGTGGTAGTGGGCGTGGTGGGTTTCAGGGCCGCCACGGGCCTTATGGCTTGAAGATCATGAAACTTACCACCTCGCGCCAAGTTGCAGTGTTCCTCTTACATGCTGTCACCAAGGAAATTGGCTCATCCGTCTTCCATTTTACCACTTTTTAGGGCTGAAGAAATTGGCTGAACTTTTTGCACCTCTGGTGTTTTTGCTCGGATTTCTCAGCTTTTTGTAAGTGATTAATATATATACTTGTTTCGCTGGGGGGGGGGGGGGGGCTGCCTACAGTATCCCGTGGCGGACTGCACTCACAACTTGTGGAGTTTAGGGGGGTATTGTGCTCCCTGCTTCAATGGTTTCGAAAATGGGTTTTGGGCGGCCATTTTGGATTAAAGATAGAGATATTTTTATCATTATCTCATATTGTCGTGACCGAATCGTGATGATACACCTTCATACCAAATTGGATTTCAAACAGTGTGGAAAATGGTTTTTGGGCTGCCATTTTGAATCCAAGATAGCGACCTTTTCAAAATGTAATATTTTCGTAAACTACTTTTGATAATACACATTTATGCCAAATGTCGTATCTCTAGGTCAAACTATGTGGAAAATGGATTATGAGGTCCACCATTTTGGTTCCAAGATGGTGTCTTTGGAGACATTTTGTAATATTTTCCTAACCTACTAATGATATGTAACGTCATATTATATTTCGTTTTTCTAGTTCCAGCCGTTTAGGTGGTGTACTCTATGGAAATTTCATTTTGGGGCCACTTTCGATCCAAGGTGACAACTTTTTCAAGATTTTGTAATATTTTCTTAACCAACTAAAATGATGTACCTTCATGCCAAATTTCGGTTTTCTAGCCTCAGCCATTTCAAAATTCTTTGAAATTTTACGTTTGGCGGCCATTATGAATACAAGATGGTGACTATTCAAAATGATGGTATTTTTTTACCTTTACCTATTTATTATCCTCCGCCTTCATGCCAAAATTCATGTTTCCAGCTTATCCCAAACACCGTAAACAATATGAGTGAGTGAATGTGAGTGTATCAGTAAGTCTAAAATACGCAAATTCAAGGGTCCACAACTCAAATATGCTTCAAGCTACGATTATGAAATTTTGTACACGTGCATATATTTGCCATATCTTCTTAACTTTGAAAGTTCATATTCCTATCTTTTTTCTTATGGGGCCTCGAAATCGCCAATTTCACCAAAAACCCTTGTTCCTGTATAATATGCTTCTGGCGGTGCTGACGTTTTCTGACGCGCAAAACTTTGTGGGACACACAGGAACGTTGGAAGATGGCGCGCGAGGTGGCAAGGTTCATGATGTTCGAGCTTTAGGTGGTGGTGGTGGGGTGCGTGGTGGGATTAGAGCCGCCACCAGTCTTATGGTTTGAAAATCATGAACCTTGCCACCTCGCGCCAACTTCCAGTGTTCCTCTTACATGCTATCGCCGAGGAACTTGGCTTATCCATCTTCCGTTTTACCACATTTTAGGGCTGAAGAAGTTGGTTGAACTTTTTGTATCTCTGGTGTTTTTGCTCGAATTTCACAGCTTTTTCTACGTGTATAATATCGTTGACGGAACTGCAATGCCCCTATGTTGCAAACTATTAATTTTTCACAAAGGATAAAAAAACCGGTTTCTGGACTAAATTCTGGAATACAATATAGGTACTGAAAAGCTGCTATATCTAAAAAAAAAAGTAGAAGTTGTTTCCACAAGATTTTTTCTACAGTATGCACAGCACACAGAACTATAAACTGGTACAAAAACATGAAAAGTTAAAAAAGCATCCACATAGGGGGTACTGCAGTTCCAATGACGATATATGTATACTCGCTTCGCTGCGACCATTTAGCGTGACGAATCTCTCCGGGAGTTGGCCTCCTTGGTGAAGATCTTCCCCCCATACCATCGGGGGGCTTCGCTCCTTTAACCTACTCGTGATGGAACACTTTCAAACCAAATTTCTTTTCTCTAGCTTCAGTGGTTTGGAAATGGACTTTGGGCGGCCATTTTGGATTAGCGATGGCGAAATTTTTAACATTTTTATATTGTCATGACCTAATCGTGATTGTACACCTTCGTATCATATTTCACTTGTCTAACTCGAACGGTACGGAAAATGCTTTTGGGCTGCCATTTTGAATCCAAGATGGCGACTTTTTCAAAATGTTGTAATATTTTCCTAAACTACTTTTGATATTACATACACATTTACGCCAAATGTCGTACCTCTTGGTCAAATAATGTGGAAAATAAGTTATGACGTCCGCCATTTTGGTTCCAAGATTGTGTCTTTGAAGACACTTTGTAATATTTTCGACCGTCATACTGTATTTCGTTTTTTAGTTCCAGCCGTTTAGGCTGTGTATTCTATGTACATTCATTTTAGTGGATATTTCGGATCCAAGATGGCATCTTGGGAGACATTTTGTAATGCTTTACTAACCGACTAATGCTGATGTACTATCATACCAAATTTCGTTATTCTAGCTCTAGCCGTTTAGGTGGTGCATTCTATAGAAATTTCGTTTTGGCGGCTATTTTGGATCCAAGATGGCAACTTTTTCAAGATTTTGTAATATTTTCTTAACCTACTAAAATGATGTACCTTCATACCAAATTTCGTGTTTCTCTTTTCAGCGGTTTAGGCTGTGTATTCTCTGAAATTTTACGTTTGGCGGCCATTATGAATACAAGATGGCGACTATTCAAAATGATGGAATTTTTTATCTTTACCTATTTATTATCCTCCATGCCTTCATGCCAAAATTCATGTTTCTAGCTTATCCCGAACACCCTAAACAATATGAGTGAGTGAGTGAATGAAAGTGTATGAATCAGTAAGCCTAAAATACGCAATTTCAGGGGTCCACAACTCGAATATGCTTCAAGCTACGAATATGAAATTTTGCACACCTGCACATACTTGCCACATCTAATTAACTTTGAAAGCTCATATTCCTATCTTTAATATATTTTTTTCTTACATAGCCTCGAAATCGCTGCACTGCCGTGCATGTTGATTCATAATCATTAGATTGTAAAGCCTCATGTCATTTTTTCCGAATGTGAAAATGTAGAGAATGAAGGAAAGTTATCTTACAAGCAATTTTGAACGCTTTTCTCTACTAGCCAGAAGAAAACTCACCCAGTCTAAATGGTTTGTTGTTTATGGTTCTTCAACTGTGACAACGCAGGTCAACGTGAGTTTACCGGGAAGTTGCTGAGACATACAAAGAGAATGCTGAGATAGTAACTTGAATACATGATCTTTCCACTATCTTATCAATTCCTTTTATCTTGGTAATAACGATCTGAGACGTGGCGGTTTGTTGTTCTAATGAGAAGTAAATTTTCGATACTTAAATTTTAATTTTCAATAAAGAAAGAACGCTCGAATGATATCCTTTACTTATCCACTTATTAAATCTTTTCATCGATATTTCTTTACTCACCCTATGCGTTTCCTTTGATATGGGCACAGGTTTCCCTGTCAACAGGAAGCGTAGATAAAGATGATAATCAAAGACACTATCTTGTGTTTAAGCCTTGTTTCCTTTTTCTTTCTTCAATTTTTGATGACTAAATTTTTCTTTAAAAGTTGCGCTTGTGTATGCGGCAGGTTGGCGTTTTATCTGTTGTTTGGTCAGAATCTTCGTTACAATTCTTTTCTTACTTTTAATTTTCTGGAGTTGGATAGTTATCAGTAAAATATACGCCGCTATCATCTGGGTGATATTCAAGCTCCTTCCCCGTAAGCTTAACTAGTTATGTAACTGTTGTTTTCGCTGTACAGAACCTAGTCACTTTCTACATACACCACCACACCACGAATAAATATTTACAATAAGCATCGCCATCTTTTCAAATATGCCATTTTTGTATAAGAAAGTCAACAAAGTAACAGAACTACAATGCCATTTGAAAACACCTAAGGTCTAAAGTTTGATTGGCAACATAACATGCATATCCTTGGTAGTTCTCAAACCCGCACGCTGGACTAACTTTAATACAACCAACTCATTCACTTCAAGTTAGGCGTGGAATAGAACAAATAAGTAAAGATCATAAATTTTAGAAGCAAAAGGGATGTTACCAATTTGACATTGTTGACCTAATTATATTAGTTCTTGCTACTTGCAGTACAACATTAAGTGCCTACATTATTGCATTAATATACGGTCAAGAAAAGGAATATTTTTTGATTCATGAATGGGATGAATAGGTTCAATATGTGAGGCGAATTACACTAATTGAATTGAATTTACATATTGCGATATGTTGAATTGCTCGAACTATAAATAACTGCTACAAAATAAAATTGAGTTTTCACTGATAACTTAAGAATCCTTCACGAGATTTATCAACTGTATATCTCTTTGCTTTGTACATTTCTTGACTTAAAAAAGTAGGAATGTCCAAGAAGGAAGATTTCTCATAATATTCGTACTAAGTCTAACTTTCATTTACTCCTCTGTATTTAGCATTCTAAAAAGCACTATTATTTTTGGACTCTTTGCGCTTTTGCATTGAAACTTTTTAAAATTTTTGTTACATCGCTAGTATATTCCACACAGAAAAAAAAATGGTCAGAGTAACGAAAATATATTTTCAGGTAATATAGTTATAGGCATGAGACATTTTGTTTTCGCCATTACATTAGAACTCTAACATAACCAACTCTATGGCTTATGGAACTCGCAAGTTCATTGCCGCACTAACAAACGTTCGCCATTGGATTCTATCCTGGGCAACATCAAGCCAGTTTTCATCACGAACACCTACTTCTCGAAGATCTCTTCTAATATTGTCCTCCCAACGAAGTCTCGGTCTTCCCAATGGTCTCCTTCTATCCGGCTCTCCAACCAGGATAGAATATAATCTTCGTTTTTCCCCATCCAAGCTACATGGCCTGCCCACTTAGTCGTTGCGATTTCACTATGCAGTCTCCTTCATTCTCCAGTCATCTCGACCCTTTTCAGCCCGTATATCTTTCTCAAAACCTTATTTTCAAACACACGTAAATTATGTTCATCTGCTAGGGTCGTACGGTAATTCTGGAAGAGTCGCCGCATACGGTAATAGACTGCGCACCCCTTCTAGTTTTCGGAATTGTCGACTGAGTGCGGTCGCATGCGAAACGCAAGAATGCAATAGACGTGAGAGAAAAAGTGAAGTGGTCGTGTGTGTGTATATTTCTTTTTACATATTGTACGACGCATTAACTGAGGTAAGTCTGATATTTTTCCTTCATAATTTTTTTCACTTTACATCAGATTCGTACTTTACGGTAAAGTACTACAATATTACAAGTTTTTGCAGTTTGCAGCAACAGCAAGGTCTGCTCGAAATGTTGTCAGTCTAGTCTAGCCATCTTGGTTCTCAAGGTTAACGAGTCACGAGGTGTGCGTCTCACCCGTAGAGAATGGAGAGAGATGCCGCCATGATATCCGGTACACATGCCGCCCCAATGGAGAAAACCGGGTCGGCCATCCGCTGGGCTGATGCCGGTCAGGGTCGGGCCGCACTCGGTTCCCGATCGTCGGGCCGACATCCTCAAAGGCAGCAAAAACCTTCCAGAAAAACGCTAATTTTGGCCGGCGTCGACCCGACCATTTCCCGACAGTCACAGTCGGGCACTAGGCGTTTGCCGCCGTCGACACAACTAATACGGACCGCATATGACTATAAGAAACGGGTTTAGTTAGCCAAAACAAAGAGTGAATGCTGTCTATACAGTTAGTTTCATTTTATCCGTTCCTCTCAGTATGATTTACGGTGTTAATTTTCCAACTTTAAATAACCTCAGTGGCTGTTGTGGGGTTCGAACACAGGAACGTTCTGCTCTTCTTGTTGATAGTTCCTCGTCTTATCCCCTCATCCATGGATCCATGTTGTGTGTTTCCAGCTCTTTTACGGTATATGTATTAACAGACAGTCTAGAATGGAGTTGCTACGCGTTTTTCACCATCATATACAAATAAAAATAAAGAATGCTTTCCTTTTATTCTTTCTTATGTGCAGTTTTTCTTTAAGACCTTGATCATCGCTGCACTATTAAATTCGGAGTTCTCAATAAGTGTAATATGTAGCCTTAGAAAACACACATAAAGCGAAATCTGTTTCATAGATTAACGCCCTATTAACAAAATCTAATGTTCGTTGAAATAGGCTATAACTTAAAATTCAAAATTTTCAATATGCAAACGAGAACATAAAAAAAATGTAGTTAGTTTCATTGCATTTGCTTTGTATTTTTTTATATTTTTCACTACAGATTTTTGTCAAAAGACGAATGAAATTAAGAGATAAATATGTTTTAATGTAATAAGCATATTTTAATATTAGAGAGTTACAGCCCTCGGCCAGAATTTGACCCATACAAATGCTGCTTCCCACATTTCAACCGTCGGTGTAGAGTCGGGTTCAAAAAAGTGCCGAGTTAAGCCCGACGATCCTAACTGACATTTGCAATTTATTTTTTATTCTCTATAATGAACAAATTTATGACTAGTGTAGATATATCGTGACTATCACTGATTTTAATTTCAATTGTTTTCTGCAACTGACTGTCCCAGATAGTTGGTGGCCCGCCTTCTTCTCGACTATTTTTGCCGTCATATTCCCGCCTTGTTAGGACATGGTCGGCATTTCCCTCAGTCCCGACCAAATCCGAACCCCATTGTCAGAGCAAGGGAGGCGAAAAAAAAACTTTCCCACCCTTTTGCCAACCATTTTCACAAATGTATTAGTGTGATTGGTTCACTACAAGGATTAGTTTAAGCTAATTAAATCACTCCTGGCTTGGTTCTTTAGGACACTTTGACAACAGGATTTTATGCCTAACGCGCCCATTTGGCATCGGGCCGCCGGTGGACCGCCTTTAAATGCGACTTTTCCCCGACTGTCATACCCCTGACACCGGGCCGATGGCGGCAAAAATTGAACCGTCGAGACTGGGGCGCATTTTCTTCACTGGGGCACTTTTCTCGTGAGGGACACATGCCACACGGAATGAATTTGAGGTGAACTATGAAACATTATTAATGAAGTTATATATACGTTATGATGTACATGAAAACTAAATACACTTGTTTATGCGTTTGTTATGCATAAAACATCGAAAATAATTAGGGCCTTACAAGAGAACAACGAGTGTAGAAGTTGTTCAAACTAGGCGTAAAAGGAAACGTTTGCATTTAGATTTTGTAGGCTTGTTTGAAAGTGATGACGATTTTTTTTTTTTTTGCAACAATGATAGACCTAGCTCAAGTGTAAAACCTAACTCCTGTTAAGAAGACAAGCCATGATAACGACACGGATGTCTGCAAGGAGTGTGGTAAATCCTACTAGAAAATCAAGAAAACAACTGAATGGATATCCTGTGCTACATGCAAATTATGGCAGCACGATGACTGCATATTTTTCTTATACATTTTGTGTTGGTTGGGGTCGCAAAGATAGAAAAAAGGCAAATAAGTTTTGTATTTAGGCCATTAACATAGTCCTAATGTGTTTTGAATGTTTTGTAGCCCTATACATTTGAATATTAATAGGTACATACTTTGTTACTTGTGTAGGCTACAAAAATATTGAGCTAAATAGGTGGCCTAAGTTCATTATCTTCTTTTGGTTTTTCGTTTTTTGGGCCTATATTTTAATTCTACTGAAACTGGTCTAAACTTAACCTATAGCTACTGTCTTGTTTATCAACTTGTATTTCTCGCGTAAAATAGAAGCTCAACATAGCCTATGATTTTCTAAATTTTACTTCTCCCATACATTGTAACATTGTAGGTACTCTACAGTAGATGTTATACAAATAATAAAAACTAAAATATAAAGTAGGCCTACATAGCTTCATTTCCTCCCAACTTCTATAATGCGACATGTTGTTTACAAAAGGTAATTGGAAAATCAGTCTGGGTAGAGAAATCACTTTTAGTCTGGTTTTATGATATGCTGCGTGTCACCCATAGTATACGGGATAGATGGCGCAATGCAATGTCTTACAAAAGAAATTGCAACACCTAAGTGATGTTTGATTAGAATATAACTTTTGATGTGTTTGTCAGGAACATAACTGGTCACCATATTAATTAGGTATTTTTATCTTAAGTACATCATGGGACTTAGAATAATCATTTCTAAAAATGTGCACCATCTCTCCGTGATTTACCGTACTCCAACTTTCGCAACCGTAAAGTATTACCGGCAGAATAACCGTTTTGTATATTTTCAGTTTGAATACCTTTAATATTAATCGCGATATTAGAAGCTTTTGGACTCAATAGAAACATGCGTTCCCCGATACTAAGCGACTTTTTATTTCTTCCGTTACCTCATTTTTGCTTGTTACGTATGCTCCCAGGTATTTAAATTTGTTCACTTTCTCTATGACCTCATCCCTAATTATTATGTTTTTATGTCGTTCATTCCTTGTGTTTCGGCTTGTTATCATACATATTTCGTTTTATCTATATTTAGCTGTAGACCTATCTCATCGCACGCTTCTATTAAGATATTCGTGTTGCTTTGTAGTGCATCTATATCGTTCCCTATTAAATCTACATCATCGGCGTATACGAACAGTTGATTCAAACCATTCAATGATAGTTCCTTTTTGTCCCCTTTAATTTTTAAAATCACGTATTCTAACGCAAACAGTAGTGGTGACAAGGCACCGACATTTCTATAAACATCGAAAGTTCGCTATGGTTAACTATTCTAACTGTACTAGTCTTACTACAACTATCACCCCATAAGTATTAAATTCTTTTCTAACAAGATTTAACTTAAATCATTGGATAATCAATCTGTTGCACTAAAAAAAAGGTATCAAGACTCGTTAGAATAAAAACTATTACAATTTCCCAATAGATTTTAAACGGAATATATATATATATATTCTAACGGCATAAAATTGTTAGGCGGCATAAATGCTTTATGCGGCATAAAATTGTAAAAATGGGTTAAACTTCTAGTGATAACAAACTTTGTGAAAAAGTAGGATACATAGCCATATCGTTCCAAAGTCGTCTGTTGATGAATCTAGTAAACAGGGCTGGGTTTCAAGAAAAATCTTAAACTAAACTTACGAGTTTAACTTAAGTCGGTCAGAGTTGCACTCAGCCAAGTGTGTACTTAAGTCTGTTGCTGGAAGCGCTTAATACTACAACTTAAGTACTACTTTTCTCACTTAAGTAAAACTCGACAAATTTGTATTTACCGCTGACAATTAAATTTCACAACACGGCAATTCCGACCAAATGTGATGGTTGCGCATGCTCAGTGATAGTTAACAGTTAAATTGCTGTTGGTGTGTTAATTCAGAAGCGGAATTCGTGGAAAGAATATAAAAAAAGGAATTATTCAAATAATCGGTTGGACGAAATAACTGAGATAATGAATAATGCGTATATTCTGAACTGTGTAAAATCAAAACTATTCTGCAAAATATCGAGAAAAAAATTAAAATTAAGTGAAAAACAACTAATTGAATAGAATTGTTTCAACGTCTTTAACGAGCTGGTTAGCTTCTAAGGACGGTATCTACAATTTTTATCAGGTTGCGTCCGACTGGTTTGTTTCTCAAAGTGGAATCCGAACCACTCCATTCAACTGGCACCGGTGGGAATTGAATCCGTGTCCATGTACAGAAAACAGCTAACTTTGCTACTAAAGTAGAAGAGTGCGTAGCTATGGCTTCGGTAAACGCATGTATAAATTACAAGAAGTAGGTCGTTATGGATTTATTTGATACCTCCTTTACACAGTAAAAAATAGCTGTGTTAATTCAACACAATGCGGTGTCCCAGCGTGACTACCACTTTTGTGTGTTAAATCAACATAACACATGGTGTTGATTTCGGTACTGGGAGAAAACAAAATACCTCCGCAGCTAGATTTGAACATAGGTTGCTCAGGTAGAAGTTCAGCGCCTTACCGAGCTCGCTAAATCGTCAGGCAGAAAGAGCACTAGATTGAAACAATATAGAGGATAAAAAATGTTGCTGAACCCCAAACATAAACAAAGTTACTCTCACGACTTATAGCATGATTTAATCACTTTTCCACTGGTCAATTAAGGATCACAATCACCATTTATTGAGAATATGTTCCATTTCTATGAAAGCAAGCGCAGCATATGACATGTTGTTACGATAAGCAGTAATGCCGCTCAAGTGTTTGGCTGTCGCCATCTTGCTTGTTTTTATAGAAATAGAATATTCTCAATGAATGGTAATTCTGGTTCTCAATTGACAAATAGGAAGTGATGAAACCATGGGATAAGTCGTGGAAGTATCTCAGTTTGTTTTGGGGATTCAGCGATGTATGTTTGATCCCCTACACTGTTTTAATCTATAGTGTAGTCGTTTAATTCAAATGTTGTTCACTAAATATCGTTTGCATCTAGTACCTTTACTGTCTGACGATTTAGCCAAGTCGGTAAGACGTTCGACTTCTATCTGAGCAACCCATGTCCAAATCTCACTGCAGCCGTAACTTACTTTTTTTACAGTACCGAAATCAGCACAGTGTGTTGTGTTGATTTAACACACAAAAGTGGTAGTCACGCTGGGACACCGCATTGTGTTGAATTAACACAGCTATTTCTTGCAGTGTATAGTTTCATGCAGAATTGTCATGCACTTGTTAATAGGCAAAAACCAAATCAAAGAGCTTTGAATTAAATGAAAAATTATCTACAGTCTGATCAGAACATGTTTGAAATAAGACACATGATTTTAATAATTTTTGTTTGTACAAGTTTGCCACTCGTGAACCGTTGTTGTCAAATACATTTTAGTTCTGCACTTTTCTTTCTTACACTGTAAAAAATAGTTGTGTTAATTCAACACAATGCGGTATCCCAGCGTGACTACCACTTTTGTGTGTTAAATCAACACAATACACGGTGTTGATTTCGGTACTGTGAAAAAAAAAAGTTACGGAGGCAATGAGATTTTAACATGGGTTGTTCAGTTAGAAGTCGAGCGTCTTACTGACTGAGCTAAATCGTCGGACAGAAAATGAAGTAGATGCAAACGATATTTAATGAAGAACATTTGAATTAAACGACTACACTATAGATTTAAACAGTGTATGGGTTCAAATATATGTTGTTAAACCCCCAAAACATACTAAGTTACTTGCACGACTTATGACATGCTTTAATCACTTTCTATTTGTCAATTGGAAAACAGAATTCCCATTCATTGAGAATAATTCTATTTCTATGAAAGCAAGCAAGATGGGGGAAGGCAAACACTTGAGCAGCATTACTGCTTTCTTATCGTAATAATATGTCGAATGCTGCGCTTACTTTCATAGAAATGGAACATATTCTCAGTAAATGGGGATTGTGATCCCTAATTGACCAATGAAAAAGTGATTAAACCATGGCATATGTCGT
Source organism: Lepisma saccharinum (assembly GCA_022664845.1). Lineage (NCBI taxonomy): Eukaryota > Metazoa > Arthropoda > Insecta > Zygentoma > Lepismatidae > Lepisma > Lepisma saccharinum. The sequence goes on from JAGDQP010007303.1 coordinate 52,182, forward strand.
GGGAGTAACTTTGTTTGTGTTTACGGTACAGCAAGATTTTTTTAATTTTCTATATTGTTTCAATCTAGTACTCTTTCCGTCTGACGATTTAGCGAAGTCGGTAAGACGCTTGACTTCTAACTGCGCAACCCATGTTCAAATCTAGCTACAGCCGTTACTTTTTTATCTTACAGTACCGAAATCAACACCGTGTATTGTGTTGATTTAACACACAAAAGTGGTAGTCACGCTGGGACACCGCATTGTGTTGAATTAACACAACTATTTTTTACAGTGTAATTGGGTGAGCAGCCACGTATTTAAAAGTTGATTTCTGGGGAGTCCAGCACCTTTGAAGGAGAAGGGTCCATGTCTGCCTGGGTGTGAAATTTGTGTAAAATCAATATACTTTTCCTAAAATTACACTAATTTTACCTAAAAAAAAATTCAGAATTTCGGGAGGGGGTTCGGATATTCCGGGCCCACCCCGTAACTACTTCCCTGTGAGTGATTTATATTTAAATACATGGGCTCTTGATTATTTCGCCAGGCCGTAGCTAGGATGGGACCTAATATCTTCCTTACTCTACGTAAAAAATACATATTTAAATGCGTAAATAGGAAGTAAAATGATATTTCGTGACGTGTGACTAGGCTTAAATTTGTAAAATGGAAATAATGATTAAAAAGCATTTTGTCATGTATGTCGAGACACAGAATAAGTCCTTTACGTAACTTAGTTATCCCATACTGTGTTCTCATGTACTCTTGTACATAACTTAATTTGCGCTCTTTTTTCTGCGTTTTTAATGCTAAAAACATTCTGAATTGGCGAAATAATTTCATGGCATTTTCGCAAAAATGCTGAAATAATTTATGAAAGGGAGAAAGTTATTCTGAAGGAGTAAGATAACAGATATTTTTAATCTGTATTGATATTGATTTACAAGCATTTGACAACATCACATGGAGTTAAGAATAGTATTTGAAGCAAACAATACATTTTAGGAGAAATTAAAGGAATGATCCTGTATGTCAACAAGTTTCAATCTTTCACCAACGATTTGAAAATTTTAGGTAAATCACTGGTTGACTCTAACCGTCTAACCACACCAATCATTTTCTTAATATAAATTTCCTAAGATTTATTTTCATAACGCAGTCCCTAAGTTCTAGTGTCGAAGTCAAGGATCATAGATCAACATTTGTTTGCTGACGATTCGCATGCTGCTCCCACCAGCTACCCTTACTGATGTCTCCTTTGGTTTCACTCAGTCACAGCAGATGAAAGCCGAGATGGTGCACTGAATCAAGGCGAGAACCACTACGAATGGGGAACAAATTTTTGAATAAAGTCAAAAGTACTCCAAAACACATAACTTATGATGGGATATTCCGGACAATAACCCATGACCCGTTTATTGTTTAAATCTATTTTATGAACTCATTGACTGCTAGAAAATGTGTAGGCCTAAATATATTAACGGTTACAGACGAACTGTTAACAGTTACAAACGAACAGGCACGTAACTAAAAAAATACTGCAGTAAGTTTGTCCATTTATCGTCGATCCCATTGTAGCATGCACGTACGTTTTTAATGCATCGGTTCCTTTCCCGTTTTTGAAACTATTAAATTTACGACTAATTTAGTAGCTAAGCTTATCCGACACAATATAAACCCTACCACTCATTGTGAAAAATTCATTAGTTTCTAATGCCCGTCCCCAAAACCTTGGACCACCTTTTTTTATCTCTAACGCAGTCTAGTGCCTAAACGGAACCAGGTAGAGAAACTGACTTCAGATTAGGGTTTAGGAACCTCTATTTACTAGGTCGTTTTCAATCTGGTGATATCATAATCTTCGTACGTCTATCCACTTCTATAATATTTTATAACCTACGCAGATTTTATTTTTATCCTGGAGATCATTTATTTTCTTCACGTTCATTTCGATACTTTTAACAATGAACAATTTGTCGCTATAACCTTTCTTTTAATTATAGTAATTTCATTGCGTTGTCATCGGGGTCACCTTTGCTTATACAGTAAACTTCTTGGTTGTTTAGTTTTATTTTGCCTCATTAGCAGTAGAGTTTCGGTTTTGTTTTTTTAAACTAAGCGTGTTTTACAATAACTAGGATGACATTTATGGTTAGGAAAATGACAAATCGTGATTTCAGAAATTCAACTTATGTAGACCTACTTCTATCTTATTTTATTTTTCTTTACATGGGCGTAGATAGACTATGAATACGCAAAGGTGTTATTTCCCAATAATATTTTAAAACCATTTCTGTTATATCTGCAATAAACGGAGATAAATCAATCTTGAATATATTTCTTACTCACTATTTTTTCTAGTGTTCCAAACACGCTTGGTAATTTGCTAATTGCAGTATAAACAAAGTATTTAATAAGATATTATTATTATTATACTTTAGACATTATAATTCAAGCAATTACACATTTTCTGAAGAAAATAAAAAAAGTCTAATATTTCTGAATCGAGTTTCGCAAAATTTTGGCATTTTTAAAATACCAGGTTGAACCCTGCTTGTACTGTACTTTTCCTTCTTCACACTAATGCTGAACTTAACTCACAACTTCTTATTTATTGTTTATTTTTTACCTATCAAATTGTGAAGTATTATAAGGTGCATTACATAGGCATGCCAAAGGCGGCATTTGCAGGCGTTTCCAGTGATGTGCAATATTAACAAATTTTAATATATCATACTGACAGAAAAGCACGTAGAAAGCTAAAATCTAAGTTATAACCAATACAATCAGGTTACCTTTGCGTTTCGTGAAAGTAAAAAATAATCTCCACTAGGAGAGATTCGAACCCATGACCCTTGAAAGTACAACAAATTTAGGAACGCGCGCATTAACCAACTACGCCACGAAACCACAAAGCAAAGATGTTACTTAAAATAATAAGTTTATCACGAATAGAGATAATGCGTGCTATTACTTTGAGTCGTTTCTATCATCTATAACTTGTTTCACGTGCTTAAATTTATTGAAACATGCAATGCAGATTATTTTATTACTTATTTCATCAAGAAATGGTGTGCAAATCCTTTCTTTTCCTTGTTTTCTGCCTTTAAAGTGGTCAATAAGGTACCTTACACAGCTTAAATTTAACTTAAGTGTGTCAAATACCTGTCTTAAATTCTTGCACATAAGTGTGATACACTTTTATAGACTTAAGATTATTCTTGCAACGGTGATTTCACATTTTTGTCTTAAATGTTTGACTTAAGTCAGCTTTCACACTTAAGTATTTTCTTGCAACCCAGCCCAGATGTGAGTGAACCTATTCAAATAAAATATTACATTCTAAAAGTTTATAAAATGGCTTATTATTCAGGTATATGTTTATGAATGTGCCTTTTTAAAAAAATAAAATAAAAATAGATACCCTATTGCCGCGTCCTCTCAGGGATTATGTGGTACGTTGCTCTCAATTGTCGTATGTTAAACCTTACTTTACTTGTGCTTATAGCTTACATAAAACCCTTTAGTAACAGACGCTCCTGATAAACAGAGAGCTAACTGTTCCACTATCAGATAGACTGCTACTTACTTGGAATAAAAAGCCAGATTCAATAGGAATATACCGGTAATATTCTTTATTTTAAGAACGCTCCCGATGTAACGGGGGTTACAAATTCTCATGCGGGACTTCTATTGTGCAGTGTATGGACTGACTTTAGTGTTTGTTTGAAGAAGTACTACCAAGGACGATAGACTCCCTAGTCCTTGGTACTACTCTGTAACTCAATAGGTGGTGCCAACGCCTACACCTGTTCTTAACTTAAATACTTGTTGCTTTTACGTGAGAAAGACTGTTTTTCCTTTGATAAATTAGAAACAAATACAATAACAAGAACTGAATTTCTTATGGGAACTAAATACGCGTAATTAACTTTTATTGTATGTTATATATCTGACGTCGACAAAAGTTGTGTTACACATTGTAATAGCTCCAAGCTGTATATTCACCTCACAGATCCAAATATAGTTGAATATTTACATTTGACTGGTTTTTGTTTTATAATTTTCTTTTTCAGGTCTGTGGAGATCGTTTCTGTAATTAGTCAGGAAAGGATCCCAAAATTGAGTGGTTAATTCTCTTGTGTGTTCTCGGGAGTCCTGCGCCAACGAATCCAATATCTCTTTACCTGATTAAAAACGAGAACTCTGGTCAGCAATCGTTTTCCTTGTCTCCTGAAGGTGGCCGTTTCTCATCTCAGTAAGAATAAGAAACGGAGCTTTCGATACAAGTTATCTTACCTAAGAGGGATTACTGCTCTAAGAAACCGTTTCTCTTCTTAGCAAGGAACGGAACTCTGAGTTGGTTCTCTCTTGAACCTTTTAATTCCTTCTTTACCCAAGTTTCCCTAGTGCCCCGGCTTGCCATTACGTTACCGTAGTGTGTACCGAAGTGAACTTGTCTTAGGAAATCTTACGGTCACACACCGATAACCAGAAAGTGAAATTATTCCTTTGGATCAGCTGACTGATCTGAAGATACAACGTCAATACAAGCATTTATATAGATTTTTAAAGTCATATGTACACAGGCATATTTACACTTTACAATGTAGTTCCTCCTACAAGGAGTCACAAACTATGTATTTTACACATGAGTATCCAAGCCAACCCAGTAAGCTTATTAAATTCCTGAAATCAATAGATCAGTCCGCAGACATACTACTCTTTTTCGCGTCTCGACTGTGTCTGACAACTGAAGCTTTTCGGTTCGAACAGCAATTTGTTTGAGTAATAAATGCCTGTTCAAACCGAAACTTCGGGAGCCATTGCAGTGGCTGTCGCTCCCTTGCTCCAATTTTTAACGCCAACTAGCAGACAAACGCGGCCTTACACGGTCGAATCACTTTACAGGTATTATGAGCATCGGGGGTACGAATGTCATAAAACAATTCCTGTTCGAACATAAAAAACTTCCCTTGTGAGTTGTAATGAAACATATACGAGTGGTTTATATATGGTATAACATTCTGCTTTCCGCTTGAGCTTTAACAATATAAAATAGTACGAACACAAAACATTAATAACTTTAATTATATCAACACGAAACTTTCAGGGCTTGTAGCTCATAGTTTAATTGACGCATACAAACAGTTACGTCAGTGTGCATGGCCATTGCAGACGAACACATGCCGTTACAACACAGGAAATAAGCTCACTGAGATTTCAGTGAAGATGTGAATAGATCCACCCTGTACACGAAAATATATATTACATTTCGTTGACTTCGCTAACACAGTGTTCCACTGGATGTCCATATCATGTACTAGTACATGCATTGTATGCCATAGACAAACTGGACAAGGCATGGACATCCACAGGGTGCCCATAAAATGGACATGGTCCACGCTCAGTGGGTATCCCTGCTATGCCCAAAAATTGAATCTCCTTGTGTTGTGGACATCTATTTCACGTTCAAGAATTGGATGTCCATGTGAAGGAATTGTGGATGTCCATTGTACGTTCAGAAAATATATGCCAATGTAAAGGACAATATAGAAGTATATGGGGTGTCCTAAAATTGGGCTTACCCGTGAAGTAGGAAATAGATTTCCAATGTAGGACGTTCATTGACATTAATATATGTAGTGAATCTGTCCTTCGAAACATAGAAAACCGTAATTGGTCAAAGGATGAAAATCCATCGGATGTTCCCTAAACGTACATATCACGTTCACATAGATTTACATTGTAGGTACGCTGGGATGTCCAATGCACATTGTGTGCATATCCTATGGACTGTACGAACGTCCATCCAATATCCGTGTGCTGTCTGGGTTATGATGTGCGTCAAAAGGTTAATTGTCATATACGGTAATCATATTGAGGTTTGTTCAAAATACATATTTGACTTGTGGGGGTACTTTACATGTTGAAAGACGAAATTCTTCAAGAGTAAAACTCAAAGGGTTGAAATTTAGTAGAAATTCTGTTTTAGGAAAATGCATTTAATTCTAAAAGTAATCGATATCAGTTTTGCCAAAAGGAAATGAGAAGTGAGCAAACTTTAGCCAAAGTTCACTTCGTATTGTTATTTCTAAAGATTGTTCTGACAATCGTAGAGGGTCAGCACCAAGTCTTAGATTCCTCATTGAGACATCATTTGAATTTTAAGATACAATAACATGTTCCATGTTTATCGCATGCTCTAATTAATCGTATGAATCGCATATTGTATTCCAAACTTGTGATATGTAAAAATAATACATTCATCTACACAATGAACATTATAAGTGCATTTATTACCTACAGTTGTGCTTACATATTACTTTAAATATTCGTATACCCGCGAACTCTTAAGAGAGAATTTCGATATCTCGTCATAATCTGTTTACATTTCCATCACACCCTACAAAAAATAACCTACTGTATCATTTGCCCAAATTGTGTGACAGCGCAATGCTGTAGTAGAGGGACGGAGTTTACGTGAAAATGTGTCGGAAAGGAAGTAGAGAAGAGTCAATGTAAAAGAAAAGTTTCTATAAAGCTACACATTAATGTCAATGATAAATATTAAGATTCGTGGGAAAACGAGCAAGCAAACTTTAGATTCAGTGCTAAATCATGTCAGGACCAAATACAATTATTAAAATCAAATCAAGAAGTGGAGGACCGCAAATACTTACTGAATGTATTATAATAAAAATATAATACCTAGACCGATAAGAAGAATTTCAAGATTAATGTTCCCTCATTGTGTACTCACCTTAGTGACCGACGAACGAGTGTACCAGTCACCCCCCAAATAAACGAGTTGGATGGACCGGGATACCACAAAAGACCAACCAGTAAAATGTAATGACTAAATCCAATTCCAGTAAACATTTTAGTTAACTGTGGTATTGGATTATGAACATAACAATAAGATATGAACATAATATCTGGATAACTTAGGCCCTCTTTTCTACTAGACGAAAGCAAGTTTTATGGTTTTGGGGTATAGCTAGATGCATATGGTGTGTGAGAGGATAACTCTTGAGTTTCAACATACGATCTTGATCTCTGTAACCATACACATACCTGTATCCTTACTGATGTTAGACTTTATGAGCATTAAAAGTATCAATAGCGTTTAGTTGACAACTAATACTAATTATGGACCATTAAGCATTTTTATCGATATCTCGGAAACGAATATTGAGTAAAGTATGAGGAAAATAAGGCTTCCCAGTTATTTTACTTTTCAAGAGAACAATGGATCTAAGAAAACAACCCTGTGATTACTGTATAACGTTATTGTACTTTCGTAACGTGCGGATTTTCGTCTCATCGAACAAATGGTAATTCTCTACAGTCTAAATACTGTACCTTTGAAATGTGGGTACAAAATTCCAATGTACAAAAACGAAGGTAAAATATTAATCTCTAGGTCCATCGATGCCTCTAAAAAAATAGTGGGTATAATGTACACCCAATTTTAAGAATCAGTGACGGGCACAGGGATTCTTATTTTACCATAGTGTTTGTTTATATTAATCTCTTCCATCCCAAGAACTGGGAGGCACAGAAACGCCCCTCTAAACCCAATACTGGGTTCGCCACTGCCTCTCAAAGTCGCGAGTGAAAGGTTCCAAAATCCACTACCCAGGTCTAGTAGAAGGAAGTCCCCTACACAATCATAACAAGTTTATAGAGCGGTTCTCACGCAATACACGAGTATGTGTTCAATAATTGAGTCTCTACTGTAGGAACAATAATTAGTATTATAGCCTTCGAACTTCGTTTTAGACACTATTAGTTTTAGAAGATGGAAACTGAAAGTTTTAATGTTAGTAGAGTCAACTCACGGATAAAGCTAGACGTAATCCCAGTAAATTCTAACAAAAGGTTTCTGAATCAACAAACTGAATGTAGTAAATAATAGAAAGAAAATCTACCAAAATCTGACCATCGGAAATTGGTTAAAATGGCGTCGATTTGAAAATAGCCCAACCACGCCACCAGGAAATTCGAACAAAATTGCAATCAATTGCCACTCCTTTATGAACCTCCTAACTGACGTAAGTTCTCGAGTGATGTATCGTTGGAAGGATTATAGAATAAAGAATTAAACAGGTAACATTTGTGCCCATGTTACCCAATCTGTAGAAGAAGACGAAAATATCCGAAAATGTGGCGGAAAAACGTGTTTTTAAATGAAACGTCATAGGAAGGAAATCAGGTAGAGGAAAGTTAAAAAGTGGGTATTTTTGGAATGTAAGTGTGATTTATTGCAAAGCATAGCTACCTTTGTCACACTGAAGGCTGTGTGATGTGTGCTTGTTTAGAAAGAAATGATGAAGAACAAATAAGTATTTCAGAACTTCATAGAAAAAGGACCGGGTTTTAAGTAATTATGATTCCTTACCTTCTACATCTGCCTATCCAAAGGACGAACTAAAGGGACATTATGGAGATTCCATTTTTATTGCTGAGGCAATGGTTTTGCACGACATGGTGACGTTTAAAGGAGGAACTTCGATCATCCTTTGATATTTCTACAAAAGTCAGAAACAAGAAGATGATGATGAAGTAGAAAAGGGAGCGATAATCCAGACACCAGCAAGATTGTTCAAGAGTGATATTAAATCATCTGTGCCTATTAGCACAGATAAGTACCCATCGACATAGGACTCTTACACTTGACTCTGCAATAAATTTATTTCCAGAGACATTTAGAGATTTGTTATAACTAATGTTTAGTGGGTGTAAACACAAAACACCAATTTACGAGTGTCAAACAAGCTACAGTACAAGCTGTAAGTATAAGAGTTCTCATCGCGCCGTTATAGATTGGTCTAGCAGTGCAAGAACAGAGAGCCATAGAGAAGTAGCCTGTATTCATAAATGTATTTCTGGTTTTAAAAAAGTTTCTTGCCTCTCCGCTAGACCAATAGTTGCTTGTCTCTGAGATCAATAGTTGAAACTTATGATTGGGTAGTACTGCCATATTTCAGCTAACAGGAAATGCTGAATCACAGAACTGCAGTTTACCACAATGTGACAAGGGTAGCTATGCTTTGCAATAAATCACACTTATATTTAAAAAAAAAAACGCTTTTTCACTTTCCTCTACCTGATTTTCTTCCTATGACGTTTCATTTAAAAAAACGCTTTTCCGCCATATTTTTGGTCATTTTCTTCTTCGTCTTCTACAGATTGGGAAACATGGGCAGAAATATAACCTGTTTAATTCCTCATTCTACGTATAAGCTCTCCAACGACATATCACTCGAGACTTTACGATAATTAGGCAGTTCACAAAGCCGTACAAAGGAAGTGCAATTTCCTGGCCGGCGTGGTTGGGCTATCTCGGAATCGACCCCACTTTGACCAATTTCCAATGGTCAGATTTTGGTAGATTTTCTTTCTATTATTTACTACATTAAGTTGATTCAGAAACCATTGAGAACCCTTTGTTAGAATTTTCTGGGGGTGCGGCTAGTTTTATCTCTAAATTGACTCGACTAACAGTAAACCTCTCAGTTTCCATCTCCTAAAAAAAAAAAAAAAAAAAAAATGTCCGAAACGAAGTTCGAAGAGTCTAATGCTAATCAGACTAACATGTAACTTGATAGAAGCAGATAATATAGGTTATATATACTTTATTCTTACCAGAAATACAAGATGTTTTAAATATATGTGTTTACATATTTTACTACAGTATTAGCTTTTCTTAATTGTGAACTAAATAAATCAATTACATGTTGTAAATCGTTCTTTCCTCCCATAACCAAATTACATGTATTTTCCAAAATTTATTTATTTAGTGACAACACAACAAGAAATGGCCTAATTATAGTATTGAGCTTTACAAAGTCGTTGTACAGAGTTTATTGACAATAGCATCTCTGAAATCTTTAGGCGACATAAAGCATACGTCCAGATCATTGTGAACTGGATATTATATATAGTACAAATATATTATATATAGTACAAATATATTATATATAGTACAAATATATTATATATAGTACAAATATATTATATATAGTACAAATTCTCCAGATTGGTGACCTCATCAAGGTATTGGTTCTTGCCTTTTTACAGTGGAAGACCAGTATTATTAACAGAGGTTTAGATGATGGGACACGAAACTGTAATGTTGAAACTAAATCCATACAATCTAACTTATTTTGAACAACTTTTTGAAGAAATAACAGATCAGCTTTGTTCTAAGCTCTGAATATTAAAGTTCTCAATGTCTGCATTGTAACTATCATAAGCAGGATAGATTCGAGTTTCTTTAAAAGTCAGGAATTCAAGAAATTTTTATTGGATTTTCTCTAAATGTTGGCAATGTTTCAATTGATATGGGTTCCAAATAGAAGAAGCATATTCTACCTTGGAGCGAACATAAGCATAGTAATTTTTTTCCAATGTTGATATGTTGATGAATTCTCTTCCCGTCCTAATTACGAATCCTAGTAACTTCAAGGCTTCATTTGTTATATCATTATAAAATGATTGTTCTTTGTTCTTTGTAAGGTTGTTAGGCACGTTTCTCTATATGGAGCTAATATTAAAAAAAGCTGTGTTTCTGGTTCATCAGCACGTCCAGTTGACAAGAACCAGATAAACCTTATAACTGTCCTTCAAAAGTTGTTTCGTAAACACTCATCATTGTCATCATACATCATGTAATTATGTAGGTCTACTAGACAAGTACAATTATTTAAAGAAACAGTACATTTAAATTATGCAGGAAAATTGTAGATATCGTCGTTTCCAAGTTTAGAGTAACATTGCATTCAACAGCAACAGAATCATACAAGCAAGTGCACAAAACAACAGGATCATACAAATATTTTAGATATGTGTTGATCAATTCTTAGTTATATGGACTGCATTCTATGTAAGTATATTCTAGCAAAGTTTCAGTTACTATTACAGCTTAGGAATGGGTCATTTGCCTCCCACAAATTCACTCTTAAACTTACATATACAGATACAAGATTACAAACATACACAGAGACAGGTAGGCAAATAAACAAGAAGAGAAGACTATGGTTATAGAACAACGTTCTGACTCTTTACAAGTTCTTTGAGAAATACTTTCTGAAATATATCTAATGATGCAATTCAGTTAAAAAAAAACAGGAAACCTGTAGGGAAGTTAGCTTATTAGAAAACCCCTAAATAATTAAACCATTAAGTTATCACCTTGTTCTAAAAATAATAATTTCCGCAAGTAAGTTCAAAATATAATATTATTAAGAATAACATAGATGCCGACCGCGGCAGTCATGTGCTCTGAGGCATCAGGTCAGTGGCTCCAAGATTCTGGGTTCGAATCCAGGCTGGAGCATGAATGTTTGAGGATTTTAGAAACTTATACTGGAATCGTGACAGGCCCAGGTAAACAAAGTGTTTTATATTAACGCCTTGTTTACATTACTGACATCTTACCATGGTTAACATTAAACAAGATCATTTTAGAAATGTAAACGGTAGTTACCGTTAACGCGGGTTTCTAATTTAACTAGCGTCAACTTACGATGGTCTTGTAACGTTAGTAAGAAACGGCTGTCTAAACGCTAGTTAGTCATTAGGCGGGACTCCATGAGTTCATTTTTTTCTTTATCGAAATATATAGTATAATAGTGGTGCGTTTTAGGGCTGTCAAAACTATCCGGATAATTATTCATCCGGATATTGTTCGAATAATTATCCGGATAATTTCATTATTCGAATCCGAATAATCGGATATCCGAACAACGGAGTAACGGATATCCGAATAATCGATTATCCGAAAAACGAACAAACGGATATCCGTTTATTCGATTATCCGAAAACGAACAAATGGATATCCGTTTATTCGATTGTCCGAAAAACAAACAAACGGTTATAAATTTATTTGATTATCCAAAAAACGAACAAACGGATATCCAAATAGTTGTCTAATGAACAATGAAACTTATAGAACAAAGAAGTTTGAATAATATGGAACTCTATTTTTATTTTAGTGCAAAATTATATTCCTATAACAATTTGTAAAACATTTTAAAAGCAGAATATTACTTGCACTTTTAGACTTCAGCAGCTAATGTTGTGAAGCTTTAGTGCCCGCTCTGTCCATCTGTCGACAACTTTCAACTAAGAAACTACTAGGGTTGCAAATGTGATTGAGGTGTCGTCGAAAAGGTCTCGGTGAGGCTAGCTCAAACCCGTATCATTTATCCAGATTGCAAGAGGGGTGCCAGAGATAGGGGCGTTGCCAGATATGGGGGCACTTTATATCTGGTAATAGGTACTATGGCTAGGAAGATGTTTGAGGTGGCGTTGGAAAGGTCTCGGCAACATGAGTTAAAACCTGTATTATTCATCGAGATCGCAGGAGCGGTTTCAGAGATCGGGTCGGTCCCAGAGATAGCGGGCACAATTTACCTATATCTTTGGAACAAGTAGGGCTAGGAAGGTGATTGAGACGCCGTTGGAAAGGTCTCGGCAAGACGTGGTTAAACCCGTATCTTTCATCCAGATTGCAGGGTCGCTTGCCAAGTTTCGGGGTGATTTTAAACTTTGAAATTACTAGGGCTTGAAAAGTGGTTGAGATGTCGTTAGAAAGGTCTCGGCAACGCGAATTCGAACCCGAATTATTTATGCAGATTGCACGGGCGGTTCCCGAGATTCGCGGGGATTTCAATTTTGGAACGATTGGGCTAGGAATATAGTTGAAAAAGTCTCGGCAAGACGAGTTTAAACCCAAATCATTCATCTAGTTTGCACGGGAGTATTCCGAGTTTAACAGGCAGGAAATTGCAACTTTGAAAGTACTAGGGCTAAGAAAGTTGTTGAGGTATCGTTGGGAAGGTCTCGGCAACACGAATTCAAACCCGAATCATTTCTCCAGCAGGGGCGGTTCCCAAGATTTGGAGGGGTGATTTTCAACTTTGGAACGACTGGGATAAGAAAGTAGTTGATGTGTCTTTGAAAAGTTCTCGCCACAATTTTTCGAACACAACATTGATCATATAAAGAGGATGCACGCTGCTGAAGCCTGGTGGTCGCTTATATTCACAGTCCCCGACTCGACTCCGCCTCACTTGTTTATTTCTACTCATAAATTTGCTAATTTCACTTAAAAACACCGTAGAACTTTGACCGTGAACTCTAGAATTTTGAGATTAGCGCTCAAGAATGAAGCTAATGACTACTCAAGATCCAGGATTTCTACTTATGTTTTATTTTTACTAGCATACTAATTAAACGCCGAGTGGTCTGCGGCGGTAGGCCATCATCTCGAAGGTCCCGGGTTCGAGTCCCGGCAGGGGCATGGGTATGGATTTTAGCACTTAACAGCTAACAGCTAATCGTGACGGGCCGAAGTCCAAAGTTACTAGACTGGCCCATATAAAAATTAAGTTTACTAATTAAACATTTGACTGAAAATGGGCCAATTCTTAAATGCCATTATAGTATATGACGATGTAAAATTTCCAACTTTCTATATTTTCCCGGAAAATTCAAGTTCTGCAAACAAATAAACTTTTTTATCGTTTCACTTCTTCTTTAATCAGTCAAACCAGACTAATGTCGGTATGGTACCTTCAACTTAGGCCCTGGTCGACTTCACTCCCAAGTCCTTTCCCTGCCTTATCCCGGCCTGAGCCAAAGTTGCCTAAAAGTCAATGATAAAATGTATGCGAATAACATACAAATAAAGATGTGAAATGAAGAAGTGAATTATCGAGAGACGAACAATGCTTGAGACAATGAAGAAGAGAAAGAGAAATTGATTAGGACATTGACTGCGCAGAGATTGTATACTAAGGTATGGCTGAGAAAAAGAGAGGAGGAAGAAGAAGAATCCAACTGCTTGACAATGTTAAGGAAAATAAATCGTATGTTGAGATGAACATGAAAGAGCAAGATCAGGATGAATGGAGATGACTTAGCATGCCTGAGAGGACCTGCCGATTCCAGCAGAACACTAATTATGATGATGATATTAATTTAATGTAAATAATTCTGTTTTTTCAACTTGTTCAGAATCTTACAAGTGCTCCAAATTGTTTAGAATCAAGTCATTTTGAAGCCCTGGAGGAAGGGACATTTGTCCCGGAACGCAACTGGTTGGGACTGCGAGGATCTCGATTTCGCTATTGATGGGGGTGGACCACTGTTACACAGAACCTTTCAGTTCCTCAGAGGAAATAGATTCCCTGTTAAGTATGAGAGCTAGTTTATATTTGCTACAATCTAATACATAGTTTTTTCTTTCCATGTAAGACGAAAACTGGCATTGAATAAAATGTATTCGTCTTTCTTTTTCAAAAGCGGAGCAACATGTATTACGCGCGATGCTTTCTATAATTTATTCTCTCCTTGAATGCATTATCACTTTCGATTACAATCAGAACACTTTTTGCACTATTTCTGACCAAAGTTAGAGTGTATTAGGTGTGGTAGCCTAAAACACAAGTTAAAAACTTGTCGAGAGCGAGGATAAAACACATACGCTGTGCTCGGGTAGGGCTGGTAGCATATTGCTTTTACCAACCAAGTTACGAAGAATATTTTTCACTTTCATCGCTGTGTACACTCAGATTCATAGAAAATAGGCGATGGAAAAAATTGAATGTCCGAAAGTTGAACAATCTCGCAACACACGCGGCAAGCACAAAATATGGAATGTTGAATATAGGCATGGTATTAACATTGTGTATTTTATACAACTTTTTCAAAAATTGCCCAGAGAAACGAAGTGCGCACGGGTGTATGCACACGACATTTGTCGTTGTGTCGTCGACGACTAATGCTGTCGCGACTCGCGACTTGAGATACCTTTTTATGCATGCGACATTTGTCGTTCGTCCAAAAATTTATTTTTCGCAATATCACTTGATATCTTCTCAAAATGTCTCCAAACATTGCTTTGAGGCATCGTTACTCTCTTTCCAGTCTTCTCACTAATCAAAACGAAGCACTAACCAATTGCTCCACAAACATAAATATGGGTATATTTCTTCTATATATATCACCATGACACATTCCTTTGTACATGGGTTCATCACGCTTCAGTTGGGCTTGCCGCTATGTTCTTAGGAACTCGACATTTCTAAATATTTTAGAACACCTTATTTTCTGCATGCACACAATCAGATTAAAAACAAACCTGTTTTCCCAGAAAGTATTTAGAGCCAAATGAACATCTGCGAGCACTTTGTCGGAATTCACTTACAGTTAGGTTGACACGCTATTGAAGAAAATAGTTTTGAGATTAACAAAAGCTATTTGTTTCCACTTCTCAACCTTCCTAGAAGCTAAGGAGAATGTTCATGACAATCCAAACTATTTTCTTCTGACAAGACAATCAACAGCATGTTCTGTTTCTAGGGATAGAACATTGAAGTCTAGTCTAACAGTTATTTTTTATATTTACAATACTTTGCTCTCCGAATGTCCAAACTAAAGGAAAGGCCGACCATTGCTGAGAGTTTTCCTTCTCATTAGGCATATGGTGGGATGGGTCTAGGATGTTTCGGTGTATGATGTTTTAGTGAAAGCAAGTTTCGGTGCAATAAATTACTGGTGAATGTTGTTTGTTGATAAATTAGGAATAGAGGAAAGTTAAAATATATATAAAAAAATAATTAGTTGCTACATTATTATAACGTTATTAAAGTTTCCCTACACCAGCGATCTGTTCAGTAGTAAAAATTCCATTTTGAACGAATAGATCTACAACAGATTAAGAAAATTGATTATGCCTCACGAAGGAAACCTTTACTTTTTATAGAAATGTCTTTACATAAATTAATTCTTGATAACAAGCTTAATTTTTATCCAATTAAATACACTCAGAGAGAGAAAGGTGTGTGTGTGTGGGGGGG